>JAOQMS010044791.1:0-34932 GCA_027563885.1 Erythroxylum longipes | reverse complement strand
TACCCCGTTAGGCAACGGGAGTATACCTATTGCATGCAAGTGAGGGATAGAGGTCGGGATCAGTTCGCGTCTGCATTTTATTTCCTTATTTTACACTGAATTGTATATTCCGCAAATTTTGTATCTTTGTAATTGAATATCACTTTATGTAATAATTTTAGGAATCCGAAATGTTTTGTATTTTGTAATGGGCCCAAATGGTTATTAAAAAAAATTTAGTGCTGCAATTTGTATAGGGAGCAAGGAAATTTTGAGAATTACAAGGAGCCCTGATTTGGTTGGGCGTTATCATCCTTTTACGAACCCGTACACTTCAGGGTGGCAAAACCACCTCAATTCTATTGGTGCAACAATATAGGGAATCATTTAGGACATCAAGACCTAGTTGAATTTCAATATGATGAAGCCAGTTCATGGGATTCCAAGCTGGAAAAAATTATGGATAAGCTCACAGACATGGAAGAGAGCCAGAAGAGACTAAAAGAGGAAATTGATCTAGTAACGGAAAATCATACCGCTTCTATTCACAATCTGGAGATTCAAGTAAGCCAGCTTTCTAGGGAATTTTGTAGGCAAAGTGTGGAAGACTGTCTGCGCAATATGAGAATGAATTCAATAAAGCCATGTCGGGCTATCACATTTAGGAATAGGGTAGAGCTAGAGGAACTAGCAAGAAATCAAGCTAATCCCGACCTTATAGAAGATCAAGAACTCAAGAAAAAAAGATGAAGGAAAGGATGGAAACCCTTCATACTATCTTCCAGATCTTAGTACACCATATTTGAACATCGAAAATTCTTGAGTAAATGTCCATGCAAAGAACCCTATCCTTTAGATTGATGATGATGAAGAGACATTCCACATGAATGATATATTTAAGAATCCAGAGGTTAGTAGCTCATTCAGGATAATTGATGTGTTTGAATCTTCTAAAGAATAAAAGGGCGAAGAACAGATGATGACAGACATTAATTTTAAAGAAAGTATGGAAGTCTCTGTTCAGGAAGTAGAAGAAGCTGAGGAAACGAAGGTGATTACCGAAGAAAGAGAGAAACTCACCTTTTTACAGGAAAAATTATTGGATTTGATGGAAGATTCAAGGAGTTTTGTTATTCCCTATTTTATTGACAATTTGTTAGAAAAAAGGACATTACTGAGCCTCATTGGTTCTCTCAACTTTATTAATATTGTCCTTATGATCATTTTGCAATTTGTAGCTTACTCACAGGCTACAAAACTATTATTGAACGAGAAGGGTGGAAGCAAGCTGCTCATAATTAATCCTGGCTAAGTTTTAAAGGATGAAGGTCAAGCTAATGACCATAAATTAGCATGTTTAGTAGTTAGATTTAAATTGTTGTGTAGTTAGGTTTGTTTTAAATTCTTAAATAAGTCGTGAATAATCTAGAATGGTTTGGAGTGCTAATTCTTTTGTTCTCTTAACTCACTTATAAGATAGGGAAACATTTTTCATGTCAAGCTGATTTGGTCTCAACACTATAGCCATCACCACCTCTTTCACCATAAACAATTTCGTGTTTTAACCCTTTTGTTTCATTTTGTGTTAGTATTTTCTTCTTATGTTTTTCATATATTATGTTTATTTTCCCTGGTTGTGTGCTCTCCTCACATTGAGGACAATGTGTTGTTTAAGTGTAGGGAGGGATTCTGTATTTTTGCTTTTGAATGTGAATTTTGCATATACTATATGATAGTAGTAGGTTATATTGTGTGAAGTGCGTCAATGTGTTAATGGCTTAGATTGAGTGAAATTTATTTAATCTTGGGACATAGTCCATCAAGTTGTGAACGGTCATTAGCCTGCGAAATTAGTGAAATAGGGGGACTTTGGATAAATATTCAGCCTAATTAGGACTTAGTGGAAATTTAACACCCGATAGATTGTCGCATTCATTCATAATTTGAGGCCTTTTAGGTTAAGTAGCTCAACTAGTATTTTTTCATGGAAACGAATAGCTAAAATCAACAAGGTAAATTTTTTTAATTTAATAAGTGTTTAATAATCACCATTCCGTTGACCTTTGGGTTATGAATGAATTTAGTAGCCAGTTGAAAACGTGATGTAGCTAAGTAACCGGATTGACACGCATCACAAATGTGTGCCTTTGCGTAAAAAGGATATAACGACATTTCAACCAAGCTATTAATAAACGACTTAGTCAAGTAACCAGATCGACATTCATCACAAATGTTTGGCTCCCAGTAAAGAGTAAAAGGCGAAGTCCCGAAAAAAATTAGATAAATAAATAAATAAAAACCTACCGGACTTGTAATAAGCTTGGATTTTCATGAAAAATGTACTTAGGAATAGTTACGAAGTCCGAGGGACCAAAAAATTATTAATGTGTGTGTACAATTTAAGTTAACACTTAGGTCTCGATTAAGTTGTATATTTAGTTCAAAACCCCTAGACACATATTTTGCATGTTAATGATTTGACATAACTAAATGATTGTGTTCGAGATTAAATTTATTTCATGAAATCGAAGCCATTGCCTCATTACTGCATTGCGTGTTTTTTTTTTATATATATGTGTTATATGTTGTGTTTTATTTTCTTGAGGACAAGCAAACGTTTAAGTGTGGGAATGTTGATAGTTACAATTTGTATGGTGTTTTAGGATTAGATTTGATAATTATTTTAATGTCAAATCAAGTGTTTAGTATGCATTTAGAGTTTAATTAGGTTAGTTTTTGTGTTTAAGTGTTTTTATGGGTTAGTTTTAATCTTTGAGGTTAAATTATATCTTTTTGAGGTACCTTGATGTGTTTGCTAGTGTTGCAGGGTAAACAGGGAAGAACGGGAAGAGTTAAAGAATTTTCAGGCCAAAAAGCACAGGTCACGATCGTGCACACAGGCCACGATCGTGCACCAAGAGCCATGATCGTGACAAAGAGCATCAAGTCAGGCTATGATCGTGCACTTTAGGCCATGATTGTGACAGAAAGGAAAAAGTGCTAGCCACGATCGTGGCAGATAGGGCCACGATTATGCACTGCGTCAGGCTGACAGAAAAACTCAATTTTTGGATGAATTTTTGGACCGTTTCGACCCTGACTTTGACCTAAAGCCTCGAAGATATAAATAGAATATGATGTGACAAGAGCAAAAGGAGCCAAGAGCTGCAAAAGAGAGAGACTCTACCAAAAATTTGATTGAAAACCTAGTTAGAGATCAATCGATCGAGGAAGGAGACGAAGGAAGAGGGGCACGGAGACACACTTAACGCGACATACTTCCCAGAACAAGTGGTATCCCACAGTCATGCCTCTGAGATCCATTCTGAAAGTATATTATAATTGTTATTTCGATTTCATTGATGTATGGAATTTTGCAGATTGATTAGAAATATTTTTGTAGAGTGTTGATGTTTGTCTAAACTCACCTTTGGGTTGATTTATTCTCGAGATTAATAAGATTGTTTTGATTGTGTTTTATTTCGATTTATTGTAATATAATTCAATTCTTCATAACTAGGCAATAAACTGAAAGTTAGGTAAATCGATAGGTAGAGAATTGAATCAAACTAGTCGAGTCTTATAACGAGAGATCGAGCATAGATTCCCAATAGGTTAATAGACAACGTTAGAAATAATTTAGGTTTTGGATAAACTACAGATTAAGAGATCGCAATTTCCATAATTTGAATTAGGGAATATCAATTAGGGTTAAGAATTATAGCTCGAGAGAGAGTAATTCACCCTAGGACCTTTTAGGCCCATTAAATTGAAAAAATTCATAATTGGATATATTTTCTTTAATTTCGAATAAATTCCCCTTTCTCTCAATTTATCACTTCTAGGTTGAAAATTGGGTTATTTGTGTGAGTTGCTTCTGTTTGTTCTTTTGGTGATTTAAATTCTCATTTTTGATTCTTGATTAGTTTAAATTACTGCAATAGTTGTTTAATTAGGTTTTGCGAACTTAGTTGCCCTTAGATTTTAAGGCTAGATATCATCCTTATGGGATCGACACCTTAGGTACTACGCAAACGACCCGTGCGCTTGTCGTAATTACCAAGGTTAAAAATATTGAAGCTTAGAGCGTATAACGTGTTCGTAGTGTGCCCTAAGCCAATGAATATATGTGACTTTTATACTGACATTCTGACTTATTAATAATAAATTATGAGGTATTCTTTTATATATGCATGTATATCGTTTATGTAATGTGATTTACATTCCATGAATAGTATTAGGCTTATGTCATCAAGTATGTTACTTGATAGTAAAACCATTAGCATTATAATACTATTCTAAACTGTCCCTGATCGATCATTATTGGTGGAACAATAATGAATTAAGGCTAGTATGTGTTCTGATTGATGATCACGTTTTACTGATTATGGATATGAGTTGTCAAATCAAAAACATAGATATATGTTAGAGAATGTATATTGGACTAACCCACAGAGAGAACACTACATGGTTTCATGTCATTACTGATTCTCAATAACAAGTAGTCTTACATTGGACATTAAATGAATCATGCGGAGGGATGTGAATAACGTAGATGGGATTTGTACCTCTCTTAAATGAGAGAGATATCATTTGGGCCTCTTAACAAGTATGACTGAAAAATGCATGGGCGTGCTCAAATGAATTGATGAGGAGTCATCAATGTCATTTGTTATAATCAATCAACTCGGGGATCAAGAAATTATGATTAATCAAAGGTTGACATGTACTATGCCTTATGAGTAATCTTGATATCATGTTGATATCGTGTTACAAAGGGACTGAGTTTGTAACCATAGTTATAAGTTAAATTGGATTACCGATCCTTATTTGATTTAGGTAGTCATAATGTCTTGCTAGAGTCCACTTATTACTTATGGGCCTTGACGTGTGATCAAGCCCACTGCCAATATCAAATGAGCCTACAAGGTTGCACACAGCGAGTGATGTGATCTGTGCTTATTCCCTTGGGCCTAATTTATTAGGCACTGAATAAATATATGTGGATATATTTATTGGGCTAGATTGAATTAAGTTGTCGGGCTTTTATTATATGAGATATAATATGGGCCGAAACTTATTGGGCTTCCATAATCCTAATGGGTTTAGGATTATGATATTCTTATTCCTAATAGGAATAGAGATTAGAGTTTCTCTATAAATAAAAAACTTATGTCTCATTAGAGGTGAGACGAAAACCCTAGCCACCTAGACCTAGTTGTTCGTTCTTCTTCAGAGAGAAAAAAATTGTGCGGGATTCAAAAAGTGTTTTAGAACGTGCTAGCACATATTAGTTGCTGTCCGGATCGTTAATCCTCATGTGGATATCGGTAGAGGACATTCGCGAATTGCAGCATCTAAAAATTAGAAAAACAAATACAAATCTGCGTCAAGAGGTAATTTCGTACGTGTTGTGATTTTCGGTTATACTTCTTGTTGTGTAGTATGGTCCATTCCACTAAGTATTGTGAATACCCGGGCCATAGACGATCCAACATAACCTTGAGTGAACATTTATCATATGGTGAAAATTCAATGAACTTGTTTTTTAACAAAAGCTCACACTTTTTTTTAAGTTGAAAGAAAATTTATTAACTACAGTAAAACTGTATAAAACATTACAACGAGATTTCCTTTATGGAAATCCAAAAAGTACTCTTTACAATGGCAAAAACACAAAGAATGTAATGTTGGTAACAACTAAGTTATAGAAGCCATTGTGCTTTCATATTGTCGGATAAGTTGAGAGTTGCTTCCTTAGTGATAACCATACCACGTATCTCGTTGAAGATGGAGTCAGCAAGCTGATATGGGCTTATTTGCTCTCTCCTATAGATCCTTTGATTCCTCTGCCTCCATATATTGTAGATCGTAAAGGTGAAAATGGTTTTGAAAAGCAAGTTGTCCTTCCCGCATGGGTTGGAGGCTTGGATAATCTCAATGAGTTTATTAGTTCACTCATATAAGTTGCCAAATGGTGCAAGTTTATAGAGTAGTTGACTCCATACAATGGTCAAGTATACATAGTTGAAGAATAAATGGTTCATATCTTTTGCTAGCATCTGACAAAGATCACATAAAGGGTTACAGGTCCCATACCATCTATCTTTAGTACGCAACCTGTTTTTGATGGCTAACCATATGAACATGGAGGCTTTGGGATCGATGAGTTGTTGCCAAAGAAGGGAGTACTAATGAACAAATAGAGAATTAGAATGAGGAGTGTTGTAGCAGTACTTATTAGTGAAAATGCCTAAAGGGTGAAGCTTCCAAACAATCATATCCATGTTGCTGATATTCTGTAGACTTGGGAAGTATTGACAGAGAGTATGAAATCTCTGAAATGTCCAGTTGTTGATGATAAAACCTACCTACTTGTTTTATGCTCAAAAAATTGCAAGTGAACAGGTCATGACTTGTAGTTGAAAAGAGCAGATATCGACCCCACAGGGATTGACACCCAGATACCACTTAATTTAGACAAGACTTTGTTTAAGAAACGAAATTGTTTAATAAAAATAATTTGAAAAATTAAATTAAAATTAAAATACTAATACAAAGCAATAGACAATACCAAAGTGCAAAGAAATCGGAATTTAAGAATCTAAAGACTAGAGATTACTTTTTTTCCTTATTTTGTCTCCCTCCTATTTTATTAACTGAATTATGTCTCACCTAAGATTTCTGAATGTATTAATTACCCTCTCTCAAGGTATAACTAATTGTCCCTAATCAAATTAAATGTAATCAATTGGACAATCTCTCAACCCACCTAAAGACTCTATCGATTCAATTAGTTATTATACTATCCTATAGGTGATCAACTGATTTCACTGAGATCTCTCTTCTAACTAATCAATTGATGTGATGATTGTCAATCTATAGGTCGCCAACTCTCGTTATACAATCCTACACAATTAATCTCACTCACTCTATTGATTTATTGCAAGATAACAAATAAAATGGCCAATCACTAAAGACAACTTCATTCAATTCAATAAAATAGAATTTCTAACAAAATAGTTCAAGAGCAATTCCTAAAAATAAATCAGCCAATCATGGTCTCCGTAACATCATCAACATTCAGATAAAACATTTTACAAAGAACAGAAGAAGTAAAGTTGACAGAAAATTGAATAGACAAACTCCTTTTCTTTGCCAAAATCTGGAAATTTTGGTGTTGTTGTGTTATTTTCTCCAATCTTGATGATGATCCTTGACTTCAATCCTTCCTCAAGGCTCCAAACATGTGTTCTTTACTCAAGGATGGTATTTCTACAGAAGGGTTTCATCCCCCCTTTGAAGATGGAGGCTTAATTATGCTTTTATAGTCCAAAAACCCTAAATTTAGTAAAGCCCCACATAATGTCTCAGATTGTAATTCTTACGATCGTGGGAATTGGCATGATTCCCACGATCATAGGAATTGGCAACAGATGGAATCCTCTTGTCTTCTCCTCTTTGATTTCTAGTTCAATCTTCAAGCTGTTTATCTTCCTTCCTACATAAAATATAGTCAATTCTTACCCTAAATTAACATTAAACATAAAAGAACAACAATTGAAATCAAACTAAATGAAACATACAAAATGAACCTTAAACTACAACAATAATCAACAATTATGTAAGAAAACATATGCCAATTACCTAGAAAAACATATACTAATACACACCTATCAACATCCCCACACTTAAATCTTTACTTGTCCTCAAGCAAAATAAATACAACCAATTAATTCTATCACTTCATTTTCACAAAGATCAAAGCATACAATCCCTCAAAATTAAGCCAACTCAAATATCAAGTTAATACACATGTCATGACTACTTTTTCATTGGTATACATAAGCAAACTCAACAATTAACACCATCACTTAATGATAAGTAAAGATGCAAAATAAATTTTTCTCATGGTTTTCACTCATTTCTCTTACGTTTTTGATGGTTAGTGTTTCGGTCAAACTTCCTATAGGAAGCTACACTACCATAGGCTTGCAAATACACCAATTCTCCTCTACAATGATTTCATGCATAAATAGATCAAAAGGACTTGTTTAAGGTTGTAATATGGTAAGGTTTGAGGTGGGTAAAGAGGGAAAAAGGGTTAAGCACAAGCATTAGTAAAGTAAAAAGCAAATATAAAATGAGATACAAAAACATAACTCTGAGATATACAAATTTAACTAATATTCTGTACTTATTAATGCTACTCAATTGTTCTTCCTTTTTCTTTTCCTTTCTTTTTCATTTTTTTCATTTTTTCATTTTTCTTTCTCTTTTTCATCATGCATGGAAGAGCTATGAATATAATAATAAATAAATACAATGTAATCCATAGGCAGAAATATACTTAACTCATCTCGGTAAAATTTTCACAACGATCCCAACTAATGTATTACTTAATACTCTACTAAGCTTGTGAATGGGGAGGTTAAAAAGGCTTAAAGTTTTAAAATTTTGGGTGTTTTCAAGAAACAAAAGGTTAAGGCTCAACGGGAGTAGCAAAGGATAATACAAAGAGTATGTGGTTAACACAAAAAAGAAAGGGCCTCAATCATCTCTATTAAACATGCATCCAGTAAACCGATTCAAAGCAAGTTCTGAAGATAATAACCTAAGGAAGTATCACTTAACAAAGAAATATAATGACTATAGATGGAGACATATGGGTCAATCCTCGCTTTGGCTCAAATGAAAACTCATTATGCATCTCTACACTACCTTATTGTTCAAATGTCAATTTGTGAATAAGATTATATAACCAACTATTTTTATCACTCTATATGATTCACTTTCTACTCAAGTAGCCTAATCCGAGTTCAAGTATGCATTCAATTTAATTCCAACTAGCATTACAGAATCTCATGGTAATATCTATTAGAATGATTCAAATGTGATTCCATTGCTAACAAAAAGCATATAATATGCCTAACCATGCATCCTATTTAACACAATGCAAACAATGCAATTGAGAAAGTCAAAGTCACCTCCCTAAAATTAAAGATCACATTGTCCTCCATGTGACAAGTCAACCACCAAATAAAGGGAAATGACATCAAACCACACAAAAAGAATTGAAAACCAACAAATGAGATCAAACCAAACAAAAAATGAAAGCAAAACAAACAAAAGAAAATGACATGAAACCCAACAAAAAATGAAATTAAATGAAAACAAACAAGAGAAACAACAAAATTAAAAGTAAAAGGGTAAAAAGAGCTTCTTCAGATGATGGTGGCGACGATGTTATTAAAGGAGCTTCAAAATTATTCCTCTAACAGAGGTTGAGGAACCTCTTCTTCAAGCTATGCTGCTCCTTGTGGACTTGTCGCATTTGGGTGTCGAGTGCATTTAGTTGGGATATCATTTGATGTTGATTAGCGGCCATTTGGTCAAAGATTTGTTAGAATCGATCAACCTTGCTGGTGCACTTGGTTCTGTTTCTACTACTTCCTCCTCGGGCTCTGGAGCTGTTCGAGATGTGGAGGATCGGGAAGCGGCTGTACTGATGCCCCTTTTGTTCCTCACTGCAGTGTGCATATGAGGATTTCAGAGTTCCATATAATGGAACTCCAAAATCTCAGAACGGCTCAAATACGATATGTCAAACACATTATGAGGAATTGTGCGCACCTCCCCCACATCAAGGTGATAAAACCGAGCTAAAGCGGTAACAATATGAGACATTCCGAAATATAAACTCTTTTTATTTACCATACTCACTATTGATCGAAAAATTCTTAAAGGTGTGTTAATTTTAACTTTTCTATCCATACACCATAAAAAGAAAAGTTCTTTATCCAAGCATTTGTTACTTTCAGTTTTATTGAACACAGTTAAGTGCATAAATTTGTGTAAAAACAAATGCTCGACACTACGAATTAAAGAATTTGGTGCATTCTTAGAGTCAAAGTTTTCTTCACCAGTTAAAGTTTTCCAATAATCATCCAAATAAAAATCAGTGTGATCATCTAAAATTTTAGTGTTTGGCAAATCAAAAAGACCACACATGACAATTTAATCCAATTTATAAACAGTACCAAATAACCTAAACCAGAAAACATCCATTTTAGGATTGTATTAGACTATTGTGAAAAACTCTATGGTTATCATAGGGTGAATAGGTACGTCACATCGAACAAACCTATCCAACTTATGTTCGTAGCTAGTTGCTCAATTCTTCGTTTTACTCCTATGGTTTTTAGCAGTTCAAAATCAAAATAACTAGGAATGACTAGTTCTTTATCAGACTAGTTCTCTATTCCTAAGGTCACGAAAACGCGTACCTTCTTCTTCCGAATAGATTAAGAAGCGAGAGCGGTAAGTCGCCGCTAAATTATGTTTACATTCGCCAGAAACTTGTGAGCAGAGTTTATCAAATGGTTTCCTAGCCATCATCTTCCTTGGTGCCATTGTAAGAGAAAAATCTGTAAAAAATGAGAAGAAGATAAGTGAAATTCGTATTTAAGAGAGAGAGCAAAGTCTTATCCAAGTCCTTGTGTTTTTGAATGATTAATGCATGAAAAGATGAAAGGATTGTAAGATTAATGAAAAGATTGAAGAAAATACCAAGAATTTAGAGGAAAAGTGAAGAGTTTTAGAGAGTGGGAGGAGAGAAATTCGTAGGTTAGAGAGAGAGGGAGTGAAATTTTGAGAGTGGGTGAAAGAAGAAGAAGGGGGAAAACTTTAAGTTTCCCTCCGAATGGAATTCCCACAATTCCCATGATCGTGGGAAATCTCTCTAGAAGCTTGGGAATTGGTGATTCTCACGATTCCAAACCTTCTTCCAAACTTGATATTAGTTTTCTATAATCCCATAACCTACAAACACATCAAATTCATATCATCATCAAGAATTACTAAAATAAAACAAGTTGAAATTCAAACAAAACCAAATTGAACATCAATCAAACTCAATTTAAACATACACATAAATAAAGATCCACATCAATAAATAAACAAAAATAATTAAAAGGAAGTAGAATCCCATAGGTTGCCTCCTATACAGAGCTTCTTCTGACGTCGGTAGCTTAATGCTCACGGCGGCTTAAATGACTAGTACGGTGGCAGTGCGGAAACTGATCTCAAACTCTATAGATGAGCTACCCTGGTATGGACTTCGCCTTCGTTGTTGTTTTCCTTCCTACGCCTTCTCCTATATGATCATTTCTTCTTACATGCATTCCTAGGTCCCTTAATATCTTCCCATCCACCTTAGGTTTTAGGTTCTTTGATGTCTTTTGGGGGTGAAGGAGCGTGATAATTTTTCTTCAATACCTTGAATGTTAACTACTCCTGTCCTACTCTTAGTATTAATTCGCCCTATCAACATCAATGATCAAACGAGCAGTAGCCAGAAATGGTCACCCAAGAACCATTGGGTCTTCTCCAATATCTAGTATGTAGAAATCTGTAGGAAAAAATAATTTGACAATTTGTATTTGCACATTCTTAATGATTCCCTTTGGTAAGTGTACCTTTCTGTCGACTGTTTTCACCAATACCTTAGTGGGCTCTTTCTCTCCTAAACCTAGCTTCTGACTGAATGAGTAAGGCATCATATTGATACCAGCTCTTAAATATACAAATGCCCTAGTTATCGATCCTGTTTATACTGCACGGAATGAAGAAATCCCCTGGGTCTTCTTTCTTTTATGCTATGAGTGGACTTTTTTCTGATATGTACTCAATGATTTTTTTCTCCACCAGTTGCTTTAACATAAGCTTTGTTTTAAGTTGATTCGTTATGTCCGTCATCTTGCTTAGCTCAACCTCTTTAAAACTCCTCGTTGTTCCACCTGGAGATGACTTCTGTTGAGCAAAGATCTAATGTAGAAGTCCCAGTTGAAGTTCCTTCATCGACTTGCTTATTAGTTCACTCAGAAGGACTTCCAAAATTGCTTGTCCTTCTCTCTTTACTTTGTCTTTCTCTTTATGTTCACTTTCTGTCTTCTCTATCTAAGTGAGGGCTATGATTCTTTCTTTTGGGTTAACCTCAGTGTTGCTCGATAGGCTACCTACATTTGTCGAAGATAACGCGTTAGCAAGTTGACCTACTTGAACCTCCAAGTTATGAATCGATGAGGCATGATTCTTCAAGATTTGGTCAAATTTGGCCTTCATCCTCTTTTGACTCTCCTCTTAGCTTGCAAACATTCTTTTCTGATTTTTCTCTTGAGCTACCAGTTTGGAACCTAGAACTTCCATCATCTTGCACATCTTACTTTCCATCGCTCCAATTTGATCTTATTGGAATCCTAGCGGTCTTTATGGTCTTGATTGGCCACCTCCATTATTAGTACTCTAAGAAAAATTCTGATGGTTTTTCCATCCTGAATTATAAGTATTAGAGTACAGGTTATTAGTATTACCTCTTTGCGGCTGACCCATGTAATATACTTGTTCAGTACTACCAACTCCCAATAGGAAACACTCCGCTAAGCCATGGTTGTTCTGCCTGCACAGCTCGTATTGAACTTGCATTGCCTTCACTGTAGAGGAGGATGCTTCTTGCATGTTGTTCAGCTGCTTCGTATGAGCCATGATCTGAGCCTGCAAAGCAGCAACAAAGTCAATGGGTATCATACCTTTTTGTTCTTTCTTCCCCTTTCTACTCATGTTGCTTCACCACATGCAGTTGTCACTTGCCAACTCTTCCAAGAGATCATGAACTGCTTCCACCATCTTCCTTATTAATAAACCTCTAGCTACTGTATGGATGGTTCCTCTGGTGCTCAGATTCACACCATTATAGAACGTCTGAAGTAGGAACTCTCTCGGCAGGTTATGATAGGGATATATTCTCTGAAGTTTTTTGAATCTCTCATAAGTTTTATAGAGAGATTCCCCGTCGTTTTACTGGAAATTTGTAATCTCCTTGAAAATCCTTGTCATCTTCGTTAACAGGAAATACTTGGCAAGGAATGCTTGGGCAAGTTGCTCCCTAGTCATAATCTGGCCTGAATTTAGATAATCGTACAATGCTTTAGCCCTATCTTTTAGCGTGAATGAAAATAGTCTCAGCTTCATCGCATCGTCAGACATTTCATTGACTCAGAATATGCTGCAGATCTTCAAGAAATTTGCAATGTGGGCATTCAGATCCTCATTGGATAGTTCGTAGAACTGCACACTATTTTATAGAATGTTGAGTAGCGCTAGCTTTATCTCGAAATTATTTACTTAGACCACTAATCTCGCCACTCCTTGAGGACTAAATTCTGGCCTCATGAAATCTATCAAAGTCCTTTCCAGTCCCCTTGCTCTACTTCTTCAGCCATATCTTGTTGTGAAAAGTTCAGACGCTTTGCCCTTCTTAACTCTCTTTCGTGTCCCTTGATGTCAAGAAACTCGTCTTCACTAACTTCTTTTGTTCTTTGCGTGCTCCTTGTATTCTTGCACCTGCATTACACAAGGAAAAGTATTAAAATTATTAAACTGAAGTAATCTAAATTAAACTAGATGCTAAACAATCAATCCCCGACAATAGTGTCAAAAACTTGTTGATGGTAAAACCTATCTTTTTGTTTTATGCTCAAAAAATCGTAAGTGAACATGTAACGACTTATAGTTAAAAAGAGCAGATATCGATCCCATAGGGATTGATGCTCAGACACCACTTAATTTAAACAAGGTATTTTTAAAAGACAAAATTGTTTAATCTAAATAATCTAAAAAATTAAATTAAAATTAAAATACTAACACAAAGCAATAGACAATACCAAAGTGCAGAAAAATCAGAATTCAAGAATCTAAAGACTAGAGATTACTTTTTCCCATATTTTGTCTCCCTCCTATTTTATTAATTGAAATGTGTCTCACCTAAGATTTTCGAATGTATTAATTACCCTCTCTCAAGGTGTAACTAACCCTCCCTAATCAAATTAAAGGGAATCAATTGGACAATCTCTCAACATACCCAATGACTATAATGATTCAACTAGTTATTAAACTATCCTACGGGTGATTAACTAACTTCCCCGAGATCTCTCTTATAACTAATCAATTGATGTGATGATTGTAAGTCTATAGGTCGCCAACTTTTTTTGTATAATCCTATACAATTAATCTCACTCACTCTCTCGATTTATTGCAAGATAATAAATAAAATCAGCAATCACCAAAGACCACTTCATTCAATTCAATAAAATAAGAGTTCTAACAAAATAGTTCAAAAACAATCCCTAAAACTAAATCAGCCAATTATGGTCTCCATAACATCATTAACATTCAAATAAACCATTTTACAAAAATATAAGAAGTAAAATTGACAGACAATTGAATAGATAAACTCCTTCTCTTCTTTACCAAAATTTCCCTACATATTGTCTCGTATTCTATTGCCAATTCCCACGATCATGGGAATTGGCAACAGATGGAATCATCTTGTCTTCTCCTCTTTGATCTCTAGTTCAATCTTCAAGTTGCTCATCTTCCTTCCTACATAAAAAATAGTCAATTCTTACCCTAAATTAACATCAAACATAAAAGAACAACAGTGGAAATCAAAATAAATGAAAACATACAAAATGAATCCTAAACTACAACAATAGTCAACAATTATGCAAGAAAACACATGCTAATTACCTAGAAAAACATATACTAATGCACACCTATTACCAGTCCACTTCCCATTCGAAATGAGTGTTGAGATTTTGGCATTGTGGGGTATTCAATTCTTGAGATGTGCTAGTTCAAGTTTATAAATTAATGGATTGAAATTAGTCCAATTATCATACCATAAATAGATGGTATTATCGTTTCCTAATCGATGGTGGACAAATGGGTAAATAAGGTTTCTAGTCTTCAGCATTTGATGAAATACCCAAGAACAACTTTTGATGACAGGTAATTTCCAAAAACTCTGAGATGGGAGATAGGTTTCGTGAATCCACTTGATCCAAATAGTAGTTTTGTCCGTTAGTAATCTTCATATTTTCTCACAAATAAGTACTTTTTGCATGGTAGTTATAGAAATGATACTTAAGCCTCCTTTCTGTTTAGTAGTCGTCACCTCTCTCTATTTCAGTTTGGCTTTCTTTTCATTATCCATATAACCTGACTAGAGGAAGGCTTTAATTGTTCTACCTATCTCCCTAATCACCTTCTTTGGCATAATTAAGTGATTGATCCAATGGATGTGTAAGCTACTAAGAACTAAAATTGAAAGAGTGACCTTTGCAGCCATAGAAAGAAATAAATTATATTAAGCTAAGATTTTGGACTTATATCTTTCCAAGAGGGGTATGCAATTAGTGTAAGTGAGTTTAACATGAGAGATAGGGACTCCCAACTATTTAAATGGAGGAGTATGTAGCTCTATGCCTAGTAAACTAGCAAGCTCAAGAGAGTTATGCAAATCTGAGGAATAGTTATTTTTTAGGAGACCAACTTTCATACCAGACCAGTTAGAGAATTTGTTCAAGATGTCCTTAAGAATATTAATAGAGAAAATGTTAGCACCGAACAGAAGCATAAGATTTTTAGTAAACATCAGGAGAATGAATTGTAGTGGTCAACATTTATGATAATAACCAAAGATACCATTGTGAGATGTGAGCTTATCGAGTATTCGAGACAACCCTTCCATAACCAAAACAAAAAGATAAGGGGAGTGGGAGCAGAATGCCATTAATAAGGATGTCTACTGCTAAGGTTCTAAGGCATAACATGATTCAATTATTGAATTGTGTAAGAAATTCCAAAGCTTCTAGGTAAGCTTGTATGAATGACTAACTAACTGTGTTGAAATCAATTTTCCAAACATTACTATTTAGTGTTTTTTTCAGTTTGATAATCCTTAAGGAGTTCCTGCATGAGTACTATGTTTTCACTGATGGATTGGACCTCAATGAATGCTCTTTGAGTCGAACTAACAGTTTCAAATAAGAAATTTTCAATTTCTAGCCAAAAGCTTAGCAATGACCTTATAAAGTTTGTTACAGCATGAAATAGGTCAATAATCTGATAGGGAGAAAGGATTTAATTTTTTTGGAACTAGGAGATATAGGTGTGATTGATCTTTCTCAACATCTTATAAGAAACAAAAGTTTCCAATATAGCTTGTGTAAAAAGATCGTCAGTGATAGGACAAGTTTTTTGTAAAAAATTCAAAGAAAAAAGAACGTCTTTTATCTTATATTCTAAAAATGGAGTAGTAAGGAAATCCTTCGTTTGCTGGCTAATAGGATTATTAAAAAACTACACATGTTTGGAAGATGATTTATCTAGTGAGGACTTCCCATTAGTTGAATGTAGTCACGAGTGATAGTTATAAGGGATGTTTGACCAATATAGGAAATGCCATTCCTATTAGTAAGATGGACAGTATGATTTTTATTTCTTTTTACAAGTAAGGATGCAGAAAAAAATTTGATGTTATGTTCCCCATCCTTTGACTAAGCCACTCTTGCTTTTTGATGTTGTATAGACTAATGCAAAGAGAGAGCTTGTTAGTACTCCTTGAGTCTTCAAATTTTATGATTCCTCAATTGAGAATTGTGCAGGTGTGGATAACAATCTACTTGAGCTAGTTGCAGGCAAGTTTTGCATTTTTGAACCTATCTAAGATGGTGAGAAGAGAAGCTTTTAAAAGAGGCTTTGATATATGCTTAAATATTGATACATTTAATCCACTATACTTAGTGATTATTGTCTTAAAATGCTTAAGATACTCACTTTAGTTCATATATAGTTTTCTTCACAATTCGGATGCAAAAGAGGTAAAGTGAGCTGAAAGCATTATAATTGAATCTTTTCTTGAAGATTCACACTGACCTGTCTTCATGGAGCAAGAAGAAGAAGATTAAGGCAAGAGAAGACAAGAAAACATCAAGATGAAGAGCATTTAGTAGCTCACGACCATCTTGAAAAATTATCACAGTCGTAAGCAGTCTCACAGGTGTGCAAGGGACTGAATAGGCGTGAGACCACTCTCATGCCCATGCCAAGGTGTGTCACACGTATGTCACACCACTCACACCCATAACGCATCCACTCACCAACGTGAATAATTGCCAGCTATCCCATTTAACCTAGTTATTTACTATATAAAGCAATATGTTGTGATAGTTGACAATTGCTTAATTGTTTATGAAATTATTCCACAACACTTAGCAATTATTAACAAGAAATTGCTTAAGGTACTCACTTTGACTCATATGTGATTTAAGGTACAATTCGGAAGCGAAGAAGTTAAATTGAGTCGAAAAACTCTATATTTTGGTCATTTTTTGAAGATTAGCTTTTACTTTTCATAATTGAGTAAGAACAAGAAAATTAGAAGACAAGAGGAAGATAAGAAAAATGGAACAAAACAAGAAGAATCATAGAAAGCATGTAACGTGAATGTTTTTGTCATATAAAAACATCAATTTAATGGACAGTAAAATGGTAGCAGTCCATGAAGAAATCACAACAGCATGAAGAGAAGCAGAAACGATGATGTAGTGGAGCATGAAATGCAACAACATGAAACGGAGATGTAGCAGTTGGGAAGCATTTGCAAAATGCAGTCTGAATTTCACTTAAACGTTGTGTTTGAACATAGACCACGTTTGCATTTCACACAGACGACATCTGCGTAACTCAAACATTGTGCTTGAACGCAGACCACGTCTGTGTTTTACATAGACAACCGTCAGCGAAACATAGACATTTTCAAGAGCAAAAACCTTGTTTTAAAGGGACATGAATAGTAAGATGGACCAAGCAAGTTAATTCATCACATCGTAGAACAGCGAGAACATAGCAGTAGCGTGGAATAGAGAGGAGCCAAACTAGGAAGGCACTGCAGGGGTCTTTGGGTGGGACAATTTTCATAGGGTTGAAGCATTTTCTTGAGAGATCTATGGAGGGTTAGACATTCCGACACTAGTTCAGAGGTTGTTTTTGTTGTTTCTTTCTCTCATTTGAAACTGATTGTGTTATCCTATGTTAATTGATTTTGGTTTTGTATATAGATAATCAAATTTTCATTATTGTTTAGTTATTTGTATATGAACCATTGGGTATTGTGAAACGATGATTTTAATGCGTTCATTGAATCATTTATTTACAAACCCATTGTTAGAATTTTGACATAATTTGTAATTGTTATGTTGAAATTCATATGTAGTGACTAATGATTCGTAATCATTAGCGATAACATGACTTAGGTTAATTGACGCATCATATATGGTCATTGCCTTAATAATCAATTTTCCTAATTCATAATGCTATTGCCTAATTAAATCTAGAAATTGTATCCTAGGTTATTCGGTGGCTAGTTTTCATTAATGATCGTATCTTGATTAAACACTACCTAAGGGAAAACTCCGGTTAATTATTAAACCACGATTAATAGTTGCTAGGAGAGGTTTAAGAACAATAAATCCATGAAATATGCTTAATTTGTAGGTTGAGATTGAACCAAAGAATCAGGTCCTACTGAATTCCCCACTTTTATCATTTTATCATTTTTTCTTTATTTTTTTATTTTCTTATTTTCAAAATCCGAAACCCCTGTTAAACTTAAACACTAGTTATTTTAATTTCAACAACTTTACACACACTCTCTGTGGAATCGACCTAGACTCACCACTACTATAATAGTAGTCTAGTTATTTTATTTTGACTAGTGTTATGATGCCCTGCCAACAGTTGGGGGATATCGAGGCAGAAGCAAGTTGAATCATTTTTCTATGTTTTCTCTCAGTTTTTATCACCAACAGAGGCGTTAATGGCTTATTCTTGGAGGTTGAAGGAGAAGACAGAAGGCTAACCTTCCTGACATCGGCTTGAAAGTGAAATCGATGCCTGAGTCACGATTAAGCTTTTCTCATCTTGTTAATGTTGAATATCTCTTTTCAAATCATTATTATTGTTTGTGTTGATTGAATTGAGTTTTTTAAAGATGATCTTGTTACGTCATTTGGATTATTCTATTACAAACTATTGCTAAAATGTTGAATATAATCCGTAATTGTTATATTTGATTTTCTTAGTAGCCACTATTGATCTTGAATCATTAGTAACAATGTAACTTAGGTTAGATAACCCAAACATGTGAGGTTACTGACTATATTGATTCGTTTTCGAATGATGAAAGTGGGTAATTTGGTAGGGACCCAGTTTTTTGATTCAATCTCAGCCTACTCCCTAATTAAACATATTTCAATGATTTGTTGTTCTCAAACCTCTCTTAGCAATTATTAATCTTGAGTTAATAATTAACCTAAGTTTTCTCTTAGGTAGTGTTTAATCAAGACACAATAGTTAATTAAAACTAACCACTAAATAACCTATGATACGAACTTTAGATTCAATTAGGTAGAAACATTACGAATTAGGAAAACCAATTAATCAAAGCAACAACCACATATGATGCATCATTTAACCTAGTTTATAATACCTCTAATGATTATAAACCATTAGTAGCTACAAATGAATTTCAAATATAAAAATTACGGATTATATCGAAATTCTAGCAATGAGTTTATAATAAAATGATCCAATGGACACATTCAAATCATCTTTTTACAATACCCAGTGGGGTCATACACAAATCATCAAACTATAACAATAAAACGATCATTCATACACGAAACTCAAATCCATACGCATAGGATAACACAATTAATTTCTAAAGGGATAAAGAAAGCAAAAAATGTAAAGAGAAATACATTTAACCAGGTCATCAGTGTCAATGTCACCTCCGAACTAACATCAAAAAGCTACCCCTGCATGGGTCTCCAAAAGAATAGAACTTTGCCCTTTTTCTTCATTAAAACTAAGAATTTCCCCTTGAAGAACCCCTAAAACAAAGACACAGTCCATTCTGATTTAAAACCTACACACCTAAAAAAACCCTCGTTGCTATTTGCATTTTTATTCTTATTGGTTTATGTCTTTCTTTTAGCTTAATGTGTGTTGCATTTTGCTCTTTTTTAGTTGGCCGTACACTATCATTTTGCTCCATGTTTGTCCACCTCTACTGCAACCATTTTGCTCTTTACTCTGATGTCGTTTTACTACTCCTTTCTTAGCCACCTGTACTGCCATTTTGTTTCTTCTATATCCGTTAAATGTTAGCACTTCATATGTAAATCTATACACCATGAGTGTTGATATCTATCAGCCCTCTTTCATGGGTTTTATGGTTTATCCCATTCTTTTATGCTTTATCTTCTCTTCTCTTGCTCTAATATTCTTTTTCTGGCTCTAAGAAGATAAGTGAATGTGGTCTTCAAAAAACGACCCCAAATATAATGATTTCAATTCACTTTAGCTCCATCACTTCCAAATTGTGCCTAAAACCACATATGAAATAAGGTATCTTAGGTAATTTCATATCATTAATTACTAAATGTTATGGAATAATTATACAATCAATTAAGCATATGTCAATTTCCCCCATACTTAGCTTTTGAACGTCCTCAAGCAAAACATCAAAATTAAACTCATAGACCCAAAAGCATTTACTCATCTCCTATATTTCTGAAGAATACATAATCATAAACAAAGATGAACGACTTTCAGAAACATAGAAAGAACTTAACATTCCAAGCTTTTACTCATGATCAATTAACATTCAATACCTTTCCAAACCGAGCAATCTAATGGTAGACTTGAAAAATGTGTTTAAATAAGATATGTTCATGGATACACTCAACATAATTCATGATCATACCATTCCACAACTTTGCATGTCATTTCATTTCTCCACCACTAAAATTCAAATGCATAATCAAGAATGAAAGGACTTTTTAAAGCTATAATGTGGGTAAACGTAAGGTGAGATGTATTTGGGTGAAGTAATATGAAAGTTATCAAAGCTAGTGAAACAAAAGTAACACTCAATATACTATCAAGTTTAAAAACCAACATTCACTGACAATTGAGTACATCAACTATGATTAATGCAAAAATGATGTTTTACAACTCAAGTTCAAGCTCTCATACACAAACCACATGAAGCATATACCAATTTGAAGGTGTCACTCATAAAATTGATGACAGTACATTAAAACCACAAAGAGTGAAACTTCCAAGCCAACATCTACCTTATATTCAACATACTCAAATACGCATTCAATACAACTTTAGGAGGATGCACTAATCATAAAAAACTTTTCAACACATATGCACTTCCTCCTTGATACATTTATTTAAACATTTTTTCTTCTTTTCTTTTGCTTTTGCTTTTCTTTTTTCTATAAACATTGAAAGAAACTACATTAACATGGGAATTTCAATGATATGACATAAAATAGTATCCCAACATTATGACCAACCTACATATATGTACATCCCCCCCCCCCCCACTTATGCTTTTATACATCCACAATCTCATCAATAACAAATGCTCCACTAGCTTTATGGCTTGGGTAGGACATTTGGTTAGGTTTAAAGCACGTAATATGGTGCAAAGAAAATCAAGATGTACATGTACATCCTAATTTTTATCCCAGCCTAGGAAAGTAAGGTTGAGGAGCGAATATGTTATCCTGGCCTAGGAAAGTAAGATTTTATTACAATGTAGTGTGAATTCATTCTCCTATCCATCCCATCATCCTCAAAATCTTATAAGTGACAAAGTCTAAATCTCAACCCACTTCACTTGCATTGCATGCTTGGAGTTTATTCATAGATTTTATTGTTGCATTCCATATTAAGGAGGAATGTTTGGACCAAATGATTAAGATTAGATAATCTAAAGTTAGGATGTTTTTGAAATACCCAAAGATATTGTTATTGAAATTTTGCAATGTTTCAACTGAACTAGTTACATTGTTTAGATGATTAGGGTAACATGGTACTAGTTCATCTAGCAACAAAAAATTACAGAGGTTGTGAAAAGAAGTGGCAAGTTAAAAAGAAAAAGAACAATGCAGACTTGAGATTCCTAGCTTTACCAATTTTATTGATATGATGCCGATACATGATAATAAGACCCCTTATGCCCCATTTAGCAACCTCCACCTTCAGTAGACATTGGATGCTTTCTTCATTAAAATCATCAAGAAGTTGAATTAATAGTCAGTCCATTAACCAAGTAATTTTGAAGACTACAGAGATGGACTACTCATATACCTTATGAACTTAGAATAAAGATCAATCAATAACATCAATATGACATAGACGAACAATGAACATGATAAAGCTTTAAAATTATTTGGAGGGATTTGTTAAAGAAATTATTCAGGGCTTAGAAGTAGAGATTAAAGGATAGAAAATGTATAAATGTATAATGAAATTAGAACTAATCAAGTAGGAATTAAATAAGCTCAATGCAAAAAAGATGTTACACACTAGAAAGAATATTGAAGTGCTTAAAATTATAATGATCCTTACTTAAGAATGCCTTATACTTAAAACCAATAGATCATTTTTTAAGTGAAGAAGAGAATAAAAGAGGAGAAAGAAATCAGTGAGTACACAAGAGCAGTTGCAATCTATAATTCCATTATAAAGCAAAGAGCTCAAATAAACTGGATTTAAAAAGGGAATAAAAACCCAAAATTCTTCCATAACTCAATAAGAGCCAAAAGCATTACTAGTAGATTAAGCTCCTTGATCAGACCTACTGCAGAATAAGTTACTTTCCAAATGGAGCTTAAAGAAGAAACGTATAAATTCTTTAAAGAGGAACATAGAAATGAAACTACAAGTAGATCCTCAATACTATTATTAAGCTCCTTTATCAACCATCAAATTAGTGAGTTAAACGAATTCCTATGTAGGTCAATCACTATTCAGAAAATGGAGAAAGTGGTTTTTGAACTAAACCTACATACTCCTTCAGGTTCGAATGGTTTCAATGGTTTTATCTTTCATGAAATATAGCCTTTAATTAAAAACTTGGTTATTAATGCAATATTATTCTTTGAGAATGGCAAGATGTGATCATGGTTTTTCGAAGTGTGTAAGTTCTAATAATTAAACTCGATAATCTGCAAGCGCACAAGTCGTTCTCGTAGTACCTAAGGTGTCGATCTCACGAGGAGGGATAACCTAGTCCTAAGTCTATGGACAACATAATTTGCAGAAATTCAAAAGATAGCAAAACTAAAATAGGAATTCAATTCAATCACGCAATTTAATCCAAAAAATCAACTATGA
Source organism: Erythroxylum longipes (assembly GCA_027563885.1). Taxonomy (NCBI): domain Eukaryota; kingdom Viridiplantae; phylum Streptophyta; class Magnoliopsida; order Malpighiales; family Erythroxylaceae; genus Erythroxylum; species Erythroxylum longipes. The sequence goes on along the minus strand of JAOQMS010044791.1, from coordinate 11,853 downwards.
AAATATTTCTATGGCCAACATAATTTGTAGAAATTCAAAAGATAGCAAAACTAAAACAAGAATTCAATTCAATCACGCAATTTAATCCAAAAATCAACTATGAAAATATTAACAAATTAGCAATTACAACACACTTAAGAATTAAACTAAAGGAATTATCAATTGAGAGAAAGGGAAATTTTACCTATCTTTAACACTAACCTAATCAATTATGATTTACCAGATTATTGGTTCTAGATGATCCTAGCTTGATTACTCTTTCTCGAGTTATAACTATTAACCCTAAATTATAAACCCTAATCAGATTATGGAAAATTCCAATTTCTTAATTAACAACCTATCCAAAACCCTAATTAGATCTGAAGTTGTGTAAAAAACTATTGGGAACCTATGCGAGATCTCTCTTCACACAATTACCGATTTAATTAATTTCTCATTCTTATTAAATCACCTAACTCTCGTTATCCCAATTTAATTATTTTTTATTCAATTCAACATCTCAATTTATTACCGAATTATGCAATCACATAAATCAATCAAAATAAATCCAATAAACATAAAAACAATCAGATTTCATTAAATCAAAGTTAAAAAAACTAAAGGTGAGTATAGAACATCTCAACATTCATAAATCCTATCATCAAACTGCTATTCCAAATTCTATACAATAATAAAAATGGAAAATAATAGGAAATACGATCTTAAATGGAGACGGGAGGCAATGACGTTAGTAAACTCTTAATATGGGAAGTACGCCGATGTCAAATTCTTCTCTACTTCTCTCTTCCTTCTTCTCTTTCCCAATCTCTTAACAATTCTCTCCAGTGTTTCTCTCAAAAGTGGCTGATGCAAAAATCTCCTTTCTATTCTTGTTGTTCCGTTTATGTTCTTTTGTGTTTAGGGTTGAACTAAGATTTTTTAGTGGTCTGAAAGGTCCAAAAATCCCTCGAAATGTGAAGTTTGGAAGTGGCTGCACATCTGCCAGACGTAGGCCACAACCGTGGCCTACTTCTAAGCCTTCTATCATGATCGTGCTCTGGTGCTTCTGCCACCATCATGGCCTATTGTGCTGCAATTGTGGGTCATTGTTTCGGCCCGAATGTCTCTGAAAGTTCTTCGTTCTTTGATTCTGACCTTGAAACACTAATAAACACATCAAGGTACCTCAAAAATATAATATTTAAGCTCAAAGACTTATAGTAACCCATAAAACATTTAAAACAAAAATAATTAACAAACTAACACAATTCTAACCTAAACACATACTAAATGATTGAATTAATAGCTAAAAACATATCAAACTATGCCCTAAAACAAGATGCAATTTACACTTATCAATATCTCCACACTTAAACGTTTGCTTGTCCTCAAGCAAACAAAAATAATCAAACAAATCAAGAAAACACAAAAAATGCATATGTAATAATGAGACAATGGCTTCAACTTAGTGAAAAAAATTTAACTATAAGCATAATCCTTCAAGTCTTTCTAACTTATTAACAAGTGAAATCTGTATCTAAGCACGTTGGACTAAATATACAAACTAATCAAAATTTTAATGTTAAGTCTATTCTCCTCTATCACTTGTACACACACATTGATAATCATTCAGTCAAAACAAAAGTGTAGCTATTCCTCAGTAGGTTTTCATGAAAAATCAAGTTACTAATAAGTTTGGTAGGTTTTTATTTGAAAACATTCTTTTTTTTTGTTTTTCTTTAAGGATATAAACCTAGTCTTTTTACTCAGAGGCGAACATTTATGATGAATGTCGATCTGGTTACTCAACTAAGTCATGTTTTTATTAAGCTACTTGGTTGGAATGTCATTATAGCCTTTTTACACAAAGGCACACATTTGTGATGCGTGTCGATTCAATTACTCAGTTACATCACATTCTCAACTGGCTACTAGCTCTATTCATAACCCAAAAGCCAGCGGAATAGTTATTTTAGTTAAAATTTATACAACATTTTTCTTTTTTAACACAAAATTTTGCTTGCCTTATTACTTTAGCCAATCATTCTCATAAAAATGTACTAATAATGCCACTTATTTGATTGGCCTAAAATTATAAATGAGCATGGCAAATTCTTAGGGTGACTGGACTAACATCGTATCCTAATTAACCAGTATATTTAGCCCTAAGTAACTTAGGTCACTATTTTCACAAGCTAATAAATCTTCACACCCTAAAGGGTTATGTTTAAGGCTAAATATATCCCGTTAAGTCCCAGCCATTGACGCATTAACATAATTCACATCATGAAACCTAAACAAACTATCATACAATATGCAAAATGCATACTCAAGGTAAAACACACAACCCTCCCCACACTTGAACAACACATTGTCCTCAATGTAGGAAGGGTACACAAACACACCAGGAGGGAATAAAATACAATATACAAAAAAATAAGAAGAAAATACTAAGAAAAATGAAAAGAAAAGGGTTAGAACACGAAGCTATCAAGGTGACCGTGGTAGTGACGATGTCAGAGATGGAGACCAAATGTGCTTGATGCCAAGCTGGTTTTCCTATCCTATAATTGATGCAGAGGGAGTATGAGAGTTAGTAATCCCAGATCATTTAAAATATATAATTTTTTTTAAAATTTGAACAAATCTAACTACTCAACAATTTAAACCTAAATACCAAACATGCTAATTTATGGTCATTAGCTTGACCTTGTATCATTGAAAACTCAGCCGGGATCAATTATAAATGGCTTGCTTCCACCCTTCTCGTTCAACATCAGTTTTATAGCCTGTAAGTAAGCTACAAATTGCAAAATGATCAGAAGGGCAATGTTGATAAAGTTAAGAAACCAATTAATTTCATTAAAGTCCTTTTCATTAACAAACTGTTAATAAAATAGGGAATAATGGAACTCCCTGAATCTTCCATCAAATCCAACAATTTGTCCTGTAAGAAGGTGAGTTGTTCTCTTTCTTCCTTAATCACCTTCGTCTCCTCTGCTTCTTCTGCTTCAAAAATAGAGACTTTCATAGCTTCTTCAAACTTTATGTCTGTTGTCATCTATTCTTCACCCTTTTGCTTTTTAGAAGATTCGAACACATCAATTATCCTGAATGAGCTACTATCCTTCAAATTCTTTAATACATCATTCGTGTTGATTGTCACTTGGTCATCATTAATCAAAAGGATAAGGTTCTTTTCATGAACATATACCCAAGATTTTTCAATGTTCAAATATAGTATATCAAGAAATGGTGAATAAAAAGGAGGGTTGGCGTTCTTTTCTTCAATCTCTTTCTTTGTCTCTTGGTCTTCAATCAGGTGGGGTTCAGTTTGGTTTTTTACTGGTCCTTCTGCTCTCCCCCATCTGTAGGTGCGATAGCCTCATATTATTCTGTTTGATGTATTTCCATATTACTTAGAGAGTCTTCCACACTTCTCTTACAAAATTCATGGGAAAGCTGTTTCACACGAATCTTTAGGTTATGAATAGATGAGACATGATTTTTTGTTACTTGCTCAATTTGCTCTTCTAGTCTATTCTAGCCCTCTTCCATATCTGTGAGCTTATTCAGGATCTTGTCCAATTTAGAATCCCATAAACTAGACTCATCTTACTGAAGTCCTAATAGGTCTTGACACCTTAAATGAGTCCCTATGTTATTGGACCAATAGAAATTGGGGTGGTTCTACCACCCCAAAGTGTACAAGTTCTAATAAGGATTATTACTTCCCTAACCATATTGTGACTTATTGTAAGTCACAAAAGTTCCTTGCTCCCTATAATATTTATCCTCCATCATTGTTCTTTCCATTTCTTCTTAGCATCTAGCTCTTCATATGTCTCCTTTCGTTCCAAGATGTCTTGCTCTGTCTCTACTTTATGCCCCAAACTTCTTTTTTTTAAAAAAGAACAAAAGATAGTGAAAAAGCCTTAAACAAAAGAACAAAACTAATAATCTCCCCAGCAACAGTGCCAAAAACTTGATTGTGGTTTTCTGATATATGTATCTAATGATTAACCTCGATAATTTGCAAGCCTATGGGTCATTTGCGTAGTACCTATGGTGTCAATCCCATGAGGAGGGATAATCTAATCCTAAATCTAAGGCCAACACAAATTGCAGAAATTTAAAAGATAGCAAAACTAAAACAAGAATTCAATTTAATCACGTAATTCAATCCAAGAATCAAATACGAAAATATTAACAAATTAGCTATTGCAACAGGCTTAAGAATTAACCTAAAGGAACTATCAATTGAGAGAAAGGGGAATTTTACCTATTTTTAACGTTAACCTAATCAATTATGATTTACCAGATTATTGGTTCTAGCTGGTCCTAGGGTTGATTACTCTCTCTCGAGTTATAACCATTAACCCTAAATTATGAACCATAATCATATTATGAAAAATTGCAATTTCTCAATTAACAACCTATCCAAAACCCTCATTAGATCTGAAGCTGTCCAATAAACTATCGGAAACCTTTGTGAGATATCTCTTCACACAATTATCGATTTGATTAATGTCTCGTTCTTATTAAATCACCTAACTCTCGTTAGCCTAATTTAATTATTTTTCATTCGATTCACCCTCTCAGTTTATTACTGAATTCTGCAATCACAGAAATCAATCACAATAAATCCAATAAACATAAAAACAATTAGATTTCGTTAAATCAAATTAAAAAAAACTGAAGGTTAGTTTAGAACATCTCAACATTCACAAATCCTATCATCAACCTGCTGTTCCAAATTCTATATAATAATAAAAATGGAAAATAATAGGAAATATGATCTTGAATGGAGATAGGAGGTAGCGATGTTGGGAAACTTCTGATCTAGGAAGTATGTCAATGTCGACTTCTTTTCCACTTCTCTTTTCCTTCTTCTCTTTCTTAATCTCTCAGCAATTCTGTCTAGGGTTTCTTTCAAAAGTGGCTAATGCAAAAAGCTCCTTCTTTCTATTCTTTTTTATTCTGTTTATGTTCTCTTATGTTTAAGGTTGAACAAGGGTTTTTTGGAGGTCCGCATGGTCCAAGAAATCCCTCGAAACATGAAATTTGGAAGTGGATGCACATTTTCCCGATGCAGGCCACGATTGTGGCCTACTTCTAAGCCTTCTGTCATGATCGTGGCATGTAGGCCACAGTTGTGGGCTAACTCTGGTGCTTTTTTCATGATCATGGCCTATTGTGCCATGATTGTGGGTCGTTGTTTCAGCTAGAATGTCTCCTAAACTTCTTTGTTCTTCGCTGTTGACCCTGAAACACTGACAAACACATCAAGGTTCCTCAAAAATATAATATTTAAGCTCAAAGACTTGTACTAACCTATAAAACACTCAAAACATAAATAATTAACAAACTAACGCAATTATAACCTAAACACATACTAAATAATTGAATTAATAGCTAAACACATATCAAACTATTCCCTAAAACATGGTGTAATTTACACTTATCAAGATGCTAAAGGAGCTTAATAAAACTTTTATATGTTTGATACTAGAGTCCTATATTCTAGCTTCTCTAAGTAACTACAAACCAATATCATGTGACTTTATGTATAAAGTTATATGAAAACTACTTATTGCAAGAATGAGGAAAGCTCTACACTAATTTATATGTGACTCCTGAAATTTTAAAGGGTAAGATGATTAGGGATAATATACTGGTAGCTTAAGGGCTATTCAAAGGTTATAAGAAAAATACCCAAAAATTATGCCTTGAAAGGGACTTCAATAAGCTTATGACATGGTTGAGATTCATCATATAGTTACTTTACATTTTTGGTTTTCCAAGTAAGTTAAGGAACTAGGTCACAAAATGCATTATATCAACCTTGTTCAGCATACTAATAAATAGGGAACCTATAAGACTTTATAAGGGAAAAGTTCTAAGATAAGGGATTCAATATTCCCCTATTTGTTTATATTGTGCATATAACCATTTTCTTGAATTGTAAGGCACAACATCTCCTTGAATCCTAGTTTTTATTGCCATAATAGATGTTAGGAGTTAAGGTTAGCCAATTTTTCATTTGCAGATGACCTTATAATGTTCTATAAGGCACATGACAAGTTAGCCTACACAAATATTACCTCCTTAAACATGTTTAAGGAGTTATCTAGGTAAAGGTGAACTATAACAAAAGCTATTGGAATGTATTATTGATTTTAATGGATTATGTTAAATGGTTATCAAGAATTTGAGGATTTTAAATTAAAGAGTCCTTGTTTACTTACCTTAGGCTTCTTGTGTCTACAAAAAACTTTTATATAGAGGTAGAGAAAACTAATCAATTAGTGCAATAAAGACTTATCCTATATTAGTAGATTGATTTTGATAATTTTTTTTTAAGCTCCCTACATAAGTACTAGCATGCACATATAGTCTTCTTCAAAGGCATAATCTAAATAATAATTAAAAAAGATTAGATTCCTATAAGGAGGCAGCAGGGTTGTAATGTTCATTGCTAAAGTAAGGTGGAAGGAGGTTTGCAAACTAATAGAGGAAGGAGCGTTGGTATTACTCCTATCAGTTTAATTAATGAGATTTGAATTACAAAAAGACTATGGAGATTATTAGGAGGAAAAGACACAAAATGGATCATATGGATTCATTCGTATGATCTAAAGTACTCTTGGTTTATGTCATAAATAATGAAATTAAGGGAGGCCTTATTAGACTCCTTTAAATTCAAGATAGGGAATGAGAGAAGAGCTTCTTTATACTATAATAGCTGGGTCAAGGAGGGCCACCTACACTAATACAATCTTTGAGTTTATATGTTAAGGGCATTCTCAAAGGATGTTGTTGAGCAAGTTTTATCTAATGTAAAACCCCCAATATCTGCAAGTATACGGATCGCAACTTGTAGTATCAAAGGTGTCGATCCCACGAAAAAATAGTTAAAACTAAATGAACCTAAATTTTTCTAAAAAGATAGAATATGATTAAAATAAAATAATAAAAAATTAAAACAATTAATTCAATCAAATAGCAAATGAGTTACCACAAATATTTGACGAAAATCAGGGATGAAGCTTAGGATTCATTCTATCATTATTTTTCTCCCTAACCGTTATTGATTTAATTATGTGTTAATTCTAGATCTTCTAAGAGATTGAATAATATTTCTTAAGACCTAATCAATTAACCCTAATTGATTATGAAATTCCAGATTTTGCAACCTCTTAATTCACAAAATCTACCTAACGTTTTCAACTAGTTCTTAGGTGATCTATCGAATAATGGGATTTTCACACAAGATCTCTCTTTGCATAATTACCAATTTGATATTTGAGAGACTTATTAAGTCATTAACTCTCATTACCCAACCTAATTGAATTACTTTCGAATCACTCTCTCAATCTATTATTGAAGTATTAACATACGTAAACATCATAACACCATAAAATTGAATTGAAATCAACAACAATCAAGTCACAAAACAACTCAAGAACAAATCCAAATCAAAACATTAGAGCATCCTAAACATGAATAACATATTCAAATCCAAGTTTCACATCAAGTTTAATAACATAAACAAAGTAAAGAAATAAAGAACTTGATTTGAATTCAAACTTGAAAAGTGGAATTTTTGGATTGCTCTTCTCGCTCCTCCTTCTTGTTCTCTCACTTTGGAAGATGGTGGTTTCTCTTTTTTGTGTTTTCTTGTTCTTTATAAGGTTTACCCACTTAATTTGGTTCCAAAAATAACCCCAAAACATTAAAATTACGAAATAGGTTGCGTGTTGGAAAAGCTGAAATTTGCTGGAATTGCTATCTGCACCCTCTACCACAATCGTGGCCTACTTCCATACTTCCAATTCTTCTCTTTTATTCAATTTCCTATGTCCATACACTCAAACACATATAAAAAACCTCTTGAAACATAAATTTAAGATCCAAATCATGCCTAAAACCACATAAACAGTTAGAATATAAAGAAACACTAATAATAACATAATTCTAAGCATGTATACATGATAATCATCTAAAAAACACTCAAAAGCACACTTAAACATCTATGAAAACATAGTATAGTTTACACCTATTGGATGATAAAGTGAAAGAGTAAATAATAGGAATTAATGGAAAAATTACTAGCCTAAGCTTGTTTTAGCAATGTCTAACTATAATTCAGATGATGTTATGTGGGATAAGTACTTATCACTACAAGAAAAATTACATTTTGTTACGGAAATTATCGATGGAAAATATAAATATTCCATCGGTATGATATATTACCGACGAACAAAGGCATCGTAGAAATGACTGTAACTAATAATTACCAATGGGAAAAAATTTTCTGTCAGTAAATTTACCAATGGTAAAATGCTTACCGTCGGTAAATACACCGACGGTTTATTCTGTGGTTGACAGTCGGCAAAATTTAGTGACAGGCAGTTATATGCCATCAGAACAGTTACCGACGGTAAGAATTGAGACGAAATTGGTTATTCCATCTGTGATTACCGATAGATTTATGAATAGACCGTCGGTAAACGGAGATGACTTTACCGACGGATATTTTTTTCCATCGGTAAATGAACAATAATTTTTTTTAAAAATATATAATATATACCGTTAGTATATTTAAATTATGGTTAATGCAAAATATTAACAGTTATAAATTTATAGTAGACATTTAATTTGCTTTAATAAAATTTTTTATTGATGATTAAAAGTTAAAATATCTTAATTGATAATAAAAACATTACATTGTACCTAATAAGTATTTGTAATACAAATTAAATGAACAAAAGTACACTATTAATTTGGAGACAATGGATGCTCTGGTTGGTGCGATGAGGTGCTATCCTTACCCTTCAACTCATTCACCTCCTAATGGAGCTGAGCAATGTACTGCATTAACTGTGGCAACTGAGTCACCAATGTCTGCATTGTGCCCCGAAGCTCTTGCACTTCATTGGTGGTGGATCACCTACCAAATGCTGCTGTACTAGACGTGGAGGATTGCAAATAACATATGTTCACAAATGAACCTAAGTCGAATATCCTCCCATGACAGTCCCTACCACCCATTGCATGAAGATAAGTTTAAGTCTCATCAACATCTTTAGATTGCTGAGACTACTGTTCAATACTTTCTTGTGTTTGGTCCTATTAGTAAGTGATAATTATTTAGCATTATTAATATTAAACCATAAATTTCATATACATTGAGTTCTCTACAACGACTGTTGACGAATGTCATATCGTCATGCTTCTTAGTGTGAGTGTGCAGAAATAGCTGACGCGGTGTAGGCCTAATGCCCATAGACTTTTCCTGCATAAGAATAAAATGTTAATTATAAGTGAATTAGAATTTATAAAAATTTCCGCAGAGTTTCGTCTATTTTATGATATCTACCCCCTGTTGAAAAAAGAAAAAAAAATATAGCCATATATGGCACTAGACATTTATAACATTAACATTATCAACAAGAAACACATATTTTCATTCCAAATTTTAACACTTCAAATTCAATTAAAATACAGTAAAGAAAAGAAATGAGAATATAACTGTATATTGTAGATACTTATAAGTCTCTCTATATGCTCTTAGTAGGTAATAGATCCTCCCATGTATACAGGAAAACTCTCTCCCTCCAGTCCTCCACATCTGTTGGTTGAATTACGCTATGAAATGGACATGGCCTCAGGTGATGTCCAATACTGTAGCCAACGACTCCTTATTTCTTCAGAAATGTAAGATGGTCGTACACCCGCCCTGTGTATCGCAGTAACAAAGACGCGATAACGTGTACGCACTCGTATCTCCTATACTCTATAGATGATCCCGTCAAATTGAGAATCCAAAAAAAGTTCTTTTTGTAATAAAAGGAAAAATATTTGATAAATACTTTTGATGTAATAATATTTATCAAATTAATGTATAAAAATGTTAATTAAAAAAGACAATAATAATTTTTGTCATACCTCAGACTCGTGATAGCAAAATTCCTTTATCGCCTGAGAGATATTCTTCTATACATAGCCCTCAGGATCAATCTTCTCCTTAAATTTCGATGTCATGTTTCTTGAACAGTGTCCAAATGGAAATAACCTAATATAAAAACAAATAAATTTATACCATTTTTAAAATTTAAACCCATAACTTAATTATAAACATATAATGGTTCATGTATTTTCACATATATATTATTGACAATTATGATGTATTTTCATCCATCCGGTCCCTCAGCTCTAAGCTGGTTGCCGTCTCCTTCATCCGCATTGTTTACCCATGATATCTCTGTCGGTATAGGTAAATGATATAGGAGTGGTGGATGGTGTAGCCTCATCTGTTAGTGTAGTAAGTGGAGGGGGAGGAGGTGTTTCATCTCCAGCTGTTACACCATGAGATCCTTCACCTATACAGTAAGTACCTCTGAGTCGTGGTTTGAATCTTAGTTACAGAATATCCTGTCTTCTCTTTAGTTCCATATTTCAATGTGAAATTAATATTTGATTGAAGTTGTAGAAATATTATAATTTCATTTCAATAATTTATGCAATATATTGAAAAGGAAATAATTGATTTGTTCATATAATATTTAATTATAAACACAAATTAATCGCTATCATCACTTAATTGTAAATCAAAATCATTTTCTTGTTTTGAAGAATTTGAATCAAGCCCAGGCTCTTCTTCAGATCTCTGTCCCTCCTCATTCTCTCCAGATAAAATTTCAACATATTCATTACATGGATCGTTCAAAGGCTCCTTATCCTCATATACGAAAGATGCATTTATTTCATAAGCCTCTTCCTGAAATGCTTCACTTTCAATTCTCTATTCTCCTTTTCCATGTGATTCAAAAACACCTCTAGGTTTAACTTTGCAAACAGTCAACCAATCTGACTTATCTTGTCGTAAGCTAGGAAAAGGGACATAATACACCTAGATCGCTTGCATTGCCAACACGAAAGGTTCAAAATGTCAAAATCTTCTTCACTTGTTGATTTCAACTACATTGTATCGGCTATGCACTTTTGTACCAACATTTAGAGTTAGATCAAACCAATCACACTTAAATATCACAATTATCTTTATTGGCAATGCAGGGTACTCAATTTCAAGTATCTCAACAATTTTGCCAAAGTAATCAATCAATTCTCCCTGTATGCAAACTCCACTATTTATTGTTGCCATGCTATGACCATGATATTCTGTTTGATATTTTTATCCATTAACGAAATACACCAGATATGATTTAATAGTTCGCAAAAGTCCCTTCGCAAGATCGCATATGAACTTGTTATCTTTTGAATTTTCTAAGGCCTACAGAAAAAAATATCATATTAAACAGTATATACTATGTCATTTAAACACTTAAATCTTATAATTAAATCATTTCAATATTTGTAAGTAAAAACTTACATATTGCGTAAACCATCAACGAAAGTGTCTTCTAACTTCTTTATTGATATCATCATGCGATTTGTCGAGCATAAGCTCACGTAACAATTCCTCAAATAATTTAAAAACATTATTATATATTCTAGTTATGAATAACAAGAAATTTCAAAATTGAAATAATTACTTGATACTTACTGCACGAAAGGTTGAACCTCTTCGTAGTTTAATAGAATGTAACCATAGGTAGCCTCAATTTCTTACTCTATTAACATTCTTCTTGTTGAACATCCATATGACCATCCAGGATATGTGAAAATGGATAAGTTACCATCAACATCACTAATTCCTCCCCCATCATTTATGACGTATCAACGGCAAATCCCAAAAGATACTTCGTTTTCTCTAGCCAAATCTTCTACTAAGGCTTGTATTAATTTCATCAGCTTCAAATTCTGTAACTTTCAGCAAGCCTAATTCCTCAATCTCCTGCAATATCTCTT
>JAOQMS010044752.1:0-34985 GCA_027563885.1 Erythroxylum longipes | reverse complement strand
GCTCCGTTATCTTAGGTTATGTGTCGGAACGACCTACGGGCGTCCCGATGCGTATCCTAGGGTAATGGGGTGTTACACATGGTCCACATTCGAGCCTTCTGTCAAGATCATGGCAAGCAGGCCATGATTATGGGCCATGTCTTAGGCTTCTATCATGATTGTGGGTTAACTCCAGTGCTTCTCGTTGTTTCGGCCCTAATGTCTCCTAAACTTCTCCGTTCTTCGATGTTGACCCTGAAGCACTAACAAACACATCAAGGTACCTCAAAAACATAATAGTTAAGCTCAAAGACTTGTACTAACCCATAAAACAGTTAAAACATAAATAATTAGCAAACTAACACAATTCTAACCTAAACGCATACTAAACGATTGAATTAACAATTAAATACGTATCAAAATAAGCCTTCAAACATAATGTAATTCACACTTATCAATGGGAAAATATATAATTACATATAATACATGCTACAAAAATGTTAAATCACATTTAATTTATCCCCAAATAACATGAAAAATATAAACATATATAATTTCTCTACATTTTACTCATTTCTTGTCAGTAATCAACCATAAGGAAACCCTATCTACTAAACTAAACTCAACTAAATTGAAAAACAATTCCATTTTTTTTAGATGTACATTGACATTTAACATATTTAGAAGTATTGAAACCCCTGTATATCTATAGTTGAGGAATTATAGTTTACTAAGGATTTGTTTAAATGCTACACATAATCATTGAACTAAACTTATTTGTTAGCTTCACAGTTAATAACATAAGATATGCAAACTCAATTATCAATGGAATTGCTAAAATTATACTCATTATTACACCAAGGAATGTTTCAATCAATGTTTTGATGATAATAAAACATAAAAATATTAATGACTTTATTATTTTACTGAGAATAAACATAAGAACAAGATGTAACCATAATTAAAAAAGATACTTCATGAAGATGATAAATAAAAGTTGAAGTTTGCAACCTTCGAAGTGAATATCAAGTCAAGAACGAAATAAAATTAAAGCACATAAATGGCATTTTATATTTTTAATATTAACTGTAAAGGATTATAAAGATTTTGACAATATTAAAGGATCACCTAATATAAGCATTTCATCTTACTTCATTACATAAGTCTTTTCATTCATTAAAATGCATAAAAGCTTTTCTTTTTAAAGAAAGCTTCTTGATCTTCCAAATACTCTTTCAAGGACATTTTGGAAGTTATTTTTAATTATAATTACATTTACCAAATCAAGCTTGAGATTTAAACTTATTTAAATTATATTTTTGGGTTAAACATGGCTATGTATGACATATTAGTGTGGGTTAAACATGTAACATGGCTATGTATGACATATTAGTAGATCAATTAGTTGTGTGGTTGATTAATGAACCAATATAGTTATGTGGTTAACGAATGTCCCTCCAAGGAACATATTAGTTAACTAATACACCATAATGGTCAACAAATGTCTCAATGACTAGTGAATTTATGCATTGAATGTACATTGGTTGATTAGTGTAATTCCACGAGCGACCAGTGCTTTGCAACTAACAATTGAAATGGCTAGAATTTTAAATCCAATGAATAGATCCTAAAATCCTATAAATATATGTTTTCTCATTATATTTTACATTGGAAAGTATTTGAGTGTCTTATACATATATTTATAATTGTTTATTAAGTATTTAAACTTAATTATCTCATACTTGTGTGAGTGACCCTCTATAGGATTGTCAAAGAAATAAAGTGAAATATTTTGGGTTGTAAGCTTTTATTAGGTTTTTCTATATTTTACTTGGGAATGTTCCAATTAGCATCAAAATTCTTCTTCTTCGTGAAGGCAAAATATAAAGGGTTCCTTTTTGCCAAGAAAAGATTTTATAAAGGCCATTTTTTTCCTTTCAAGAAGAGTTATAGTGGAATTCTAAGAAGATTCCTAGAAGCAGATGTAAGAAAGGGTTGCTTATTGAACCACTATAAACTAGCTTTCATTTCTCGTCCTTTACACTTTATATATTATTGTTTAAGTTTGTAATTAATTTTATTATTTTATATCATATTTTTATATTTTATAATTTGTACTTATTAACAAAATAAGTTAGTAAATATTTTGTTAAAATTTATCAACACCTAGTTCACTCTAAATTCTTGGGGACCATTAGAGACTAACAAGTGGCATCAGGCTTATTAGGCTATCACTTCAAACAAAATCCTATAGCAAAGATCATATTGACCTACTTACACATATCATAATCAAACTAAGAAGGGGAAAATATTATTAAAACACGTTTGGTTGATGGCAATGATTACCTATATTAGAAAACTTGGATAATATTTTTCTTAATAGACAAATGTGTGATCTATGATAAATATTTTTAAATGAACCTTTTATACTTATGAAAAGTGTAGATTAAAAAAAGGTCCCAAACTAAAAGAAGAATTTGAAACTCAAGATAAGAGATTAATTTCCTTAAATAATATGGAAAAACATATTTTGTGTATTAGCAAGACATGAATTCACTAGATTCTTTAAGTATAAAATGACTTAGCATTTGGAATACATTAGAAGTTATGCATGAGGGCACACAAGATAGGGAAGCCAATGTATAATATTGGTGAAAATTATTATGTCTCTCCTCATATATGCAAATGAGACTTTAAGAGACCTAGGAAGAAATAAGACTTGCAAAGAAAAAGGACTTAAACTTTCAAAGTTCCAAAGGAGTAATCAAATGAAGAAGAAGGATATTAACAAGTGGAAGTGATGATGAATAACTCACTAAAAAACTCAAGACGTTTTTAAAGAAGAATTTCATCAAAATGAGAAGGCTTTAAGAAAGGTAAAATTGAATCAAAACATAAATATTCCAATATTATCTTCTTTGAATATAGGATACTTAGAAACATGAAGTCTTAATGTTCTCTCCTCAAAACTAATGAGAAAATGAAAGAAATTACAAAAAGGAGAAAAAAGACAAAAAATAAAGCTCTTAAAGAATTAACTTGGGATGAATCAAGTGAATTCCTAGTGACCAATAGGAAGGAGAGATAGGCTAAATATGCTTTATGATAGAGGAAGGTGCTAAGGTAACATCAAACTTTAACTTTTATGATGGTGATAAAAATTTAACATATGGTGAACTAGTTGATAGCATAGAGATTATGATTTTGAAAAAGAAGAAGTTATCTACTAAACTTAAGCAAATTTGGTGTAGAGTTTAATAATCTCAAAGGAATAATAGGCATAACTTTTATGATAACATGTAAACCACTCAAACTTTTTTAGGCTTTATAAGTATACATTAAGCCTTCGTTCATAGTAAGCATTATACATATAATCATAGTACCTTATTTCACTACCTTAGGAGAACATTCAATATCATTAATATCTAAAGGAAGATACCTCATTATGGATACACCCAAAGAGATATAGGTAATGTATTATGCATTATTATTACTCATATAACATGGTATGTCATTTTTGTAGCAAGTATGGAAATGTTGATAGTTTTGTTTTCTTAAATAAAGAGTGGTAAGTAAACCTTTAAAAGTGTCGACTAAAAAGAAGAAAGAGACTAACAATCAAGGACCCAAGGCCATTAAGGTACCTAGAACACATTGAGTGACTTATTTTATAGGGCTCTAAGAAAAAAAGAACAAATGGTTTATAGTAGAGATGGTTATTCTAGAATTTAGTGTTATTTTTAAAGAGTTTATGGTCTTTATCTTAATGAATCTAACCTTCTTATATCTAATAAAAGTTCTTAACGATGGTGATATAAGTATTAGAACTGTTAATCACTAATGGAACCTAAGACGGGATGAATTGGGTATTTATAAAATTTAGCAAACTTTTATAACCAATGTACTAAATTAACAACAATCAATATGAATAGGGATGGGGAAATTGCATAATATGAATCAATCAAATAATTGAAAAATAATTTATAGAGGATAAGGAAAAGAGAATGCAAACCAACTTATAGTGGTTTAGCAAATTATTGTTGCTTATGTCCACTCTCAATAATCTTTTCAAAATTTCACTAAAATTCTTCTTTTAAGGAGAAAAATAATCAACGTCTAATCTTTTCTAGGCAAAGAGGAACCTTTTTACTATCTTCCTTTATAGTGAAGAGGAATTTTAACCCTACCAGAACACCACTAAATATAATGATATAATGTTCTAATAAAATCTTACAACTCTAAATACCTCAATTTACCATTTGATAACTTCAATGAGGCTTACTCACAAAAATATGTGACACTGATGCTCAAATGATTGAAATTTTTTTAGAAATATGTATAAAA
This sequence comes from Erythroxylum longipes, assembly GCA_027563885.1. Taxonomy (NCBI): domain Eukaryota; kingdom Viridiplantae; phylum Streptophyta; class Magnoliopsida; order Malpighiales; family Erythroxylaceae; genus Erythroxylum; species Erythroxylum longipes. Next base: position 30,662 of record JAOQMS010044752.1, on the reverse strand, counting down.
GAAGCCCTAATAGTTCTTGATGTGAGAACCATTTAGAAAAATATGTATTTGTAAGGCTTTAGGACCTTACTTGTCATTACGTCCAAAAACTAGTTGTTACAATAACTAATTGTAGAGCATTGATTGATCAATATAATATATTAGTTAACCAGTGTGCTTTAAATATATAGTCTCATTAACTATTAAGACATTAATCAACCAGTAGCTATATTGGTCAACCAATATGACACGTTCATCTCAATTTATAATGGTCGACCAGTTTACATTGAATGTATAGACTCATTAGCTATTAAGACATTGATCAACTAGTGACCATATGGGTTAACCAATATGACACATTCTTCTTAGTTTAATGGAGCTTCCTCACCATTCTCACTATAATGGAGTTCCCTTTAAGGTAGACTGTTATGGAGCTTCCTCACTAACCTGCGAGCTTTTTCCCCTACTGCACTCCCCTCTCCTTTACTAGTGCACTTCAGCTTCAACTTTAGCTTCTAAAGCTAAAGTCCTTCCTTTTTTTTCAAGTTTTGTTATCCTAGTTAGTTACTGTTAATTTTGTTTACCTCCTTTCTTTCCTTATATTAACCTTTCTTCTCCTTTCCCCATTCCTCTTCATCTACATTTTGCTCCAGAGGTCCTTTTATTGAGCAAGTTTCATATATACTAAAACTCTTAATATCTGCAAGTATATGAATTATAACTTGTAGTATTAAAAGATATCGGTCGTACAAGAAACTAGTTAAAATGAATTGAATCTAAATTTGTATAAGGTAATAAAATATGGTATGAGTGAAAAATAATAACAAAAATTACAACAATGAAATAATCAAGAAAATAACAAATAATAAGTGAGTTGCCAATATGTAAGGTTGATCAAGGATGGCTGCTTAGGATTTATTCTTTCATTATTTTGTTCCCTAAACTCTATTGATAAAATTATGTGTCAATCCTAGATTTCCTAAGGGATTGATTATTCTCTCTCAAGACCTAACCAATTAACCCTAATTGAATATGAAAATTCCAAATTTTGTAACCTTTCAATTTACAAAACCTTTATAGTGATTTTAACTAGATCTGACATTATCTATTAGATAAACAAGTTCTCACATAAGATCTCTCTTCGAACAATAGTTGATTTGATAATTGCATGGCTTACTAAACTATCAACTCTTGTTATGCAATTTAATCAAATTACTCTTGACTAACTCTCTCGATTTATTATCAAAGTATGAAATGCACAATTATCACAACACTAAAGTTTTTTATTGAATCAATAGTAATCAAGTTCACAAAATAAAATTGAAATAAATCCTAATATGGAAATTAGAAAATCATTAATGTAATAGACATCTGAGAATTCAAGTTCCATATCAAGTTCAATGAAAATAGAAAATGGAAATAAAGAAAAACTCAATTTGGAGCTTAATCTGTAAAACTAGAATTCTGGACATTCTTATTGTTCTCTGTTGTTTGATCCACTTTTTATAAGATGGCTAGTGTGTTTTTTTAATGTATTTCACATTCTTAAATAGTATTTTAAGGTCCTAGGATTGTTTCTAGGGTTTCCCCACTTAATTTAGTTCTGAAAAAAACCCCAAAACGTTAAAAAATTGAAGAAACTCACGTGCTGGATGATAGTGGTAGGTTGCATATTGTTTTAGTGGGTAGTTTAGTATGTGTTTAGTTGTTAAATTGAATGACTAGTGCATGCTTAGGTTAGGATTGTGTTATTTAGTTAGACATTTATGTTTTGAGTGTTTTATAAGTTAGAGCATGCTATTGAGCTTAATTTTTGTGTATTTGAGGTGTCTTGATGTGTTTGTTTGTGTTTAAGATCAAATATCGAAAAACGGAGAGAATTTGGAGGAAACTTGGAGCAAGGCCCAGGGCCACGAGATAGAAACATGGAAGGTTTTCCATCATCATGGCTCCTTCTGCCATGATCATGGCAGAGAGCAAAAATCAAATACCACGATCGTGGCCTGCACGACAGACAGCGCAGACAGCCTCTCGAATATGATGTACCGAGGAACATTTGAGACTTTTTAGACTCGGGAAATAAGGTTTACCTAAAATAGAAAGGACTATATAAAGAAAGAGAAAGAACCCTAGGGGGAAATCCAACTTATTCCACTTTGGGAAAACTCCAAGAAGAAAGAAGAACAAGAGAGAGAAAAGGAAAAAGGGGAGAGAGGAGCGAGCTTTTGCTATTGTTGCTTTCCTAAGACATCATGATCTCGTCTAAGTGACTTTCCCCTTTCATCTTTGTCATTTTTCTTCTTCGAATGTGTTAGATGGATATGAGACGTTGATGGAGTTAGGATTGACGATGATGTTCTAACTTTTCTTTAAGGATTTAAACTTGATTCAATGTTAATCTAATTGTTTTTATGTTAATTTATTTAGATGTTGTGATTATTTATTGTAACTTCATGCTTTGGGAATAAATCAATAGAGAGAACCGAATGTAAAATGATTGGATTAGTTAATTAAAGTTAATTAACCTAATAGATCATGCAAATAATCAAATATGTAATTATACAGAGAGAGATCTCATGTGAGGACTCGGTTGTTTAATAAAATGCTTAAAATCTGATTAGGCTGTGAGCTAATTATTAATGGAGAGATTACATGTTCGATAATTCAACTTAATTAGGGTTTATCAATTAGGGCTTAGTGATTATAACTCGACAGAGAGTAATCCACCCTTTTGATAGTCTAGAACCGACACCACATTAACACAAAAGTGATTAAGTTAGCATTGATGATAGGATAAATCCCTTTCCTATAAATTGGTTATTTTTCTTGTGTGATTTCCCATAGTGAATTTGGTGGTTCTCAGTATTTGATTTTTTTATGTTAATTTTACATATTAATTTTATGTCAATCATCTTCACGTGTTTAATTTTCTGTGCAGTTTTTTTTTTCATTTTAATAATTCTTTAGGTTTTAGATAACTTAGAATTAAATGAGTTCGACAACTTCTCCAGGGATCGACAGCTCATATATTACACCTACGACCTATGCACTTATAGTATACTAAGGGTTTTAAATAAATTAAAACTTGCATCAACATTGGAAAAGCTAAAATTCATTGGAATTGTTATTTATCAGAAGCACGGTATTATGCACAATTGTGCATCAAACCGTGCAAAATTTTGAAAATTTTGACAAAATTTTGAATTTGCATTTCTTAAGAGATGTGCACGAGATGATACATGGTTATACATCTCTTCTTTGCTTTGAATCTTCATTTTGTATCGTGTTTTAATCTAAATTCTTCTCCTTTCTTCAATTTCATATTTCCATTACACTCACAAAAACATCAAACACCTCATGAAACCTAAAATTAAGATCCAATTCTTGCTATAAACCAAATAAACACTTAGAATACATACAAACACTTATATTAACACAATTCTAAGCCTATATATACAATAATCATCCAATAAACACCTAAAAACACACTAAAACACCTATCAAATATATAGTATAAACTACACCTATCAACATCCCCTTACTTAAACTTTTACTTGTCCTCAAGAAAAAACAAAAACATAAGCAAAAAAACCAAACATAAAACATAAAAGCATACATTCATACAACATTCAATAATGAGACAATGGCATCAAACTTTATGGAATCAATTTAACCACAAACATCAATTGTTCAATTTGTAGCGACATACTAACCTATGCATGTCATAGTTATGCACTTTGAATTGAATATATAGGTTAATCTAAACATTAACATCATATTCATTCACCTATAACACTTATAAACATACATTTACAATTAGTAATCACTCAAAATTGCAACTCTCACTGAGTATTCCTTTATGAAATTTTTTTCTATTTTCAAAGATCCGTAGGATTTATTTATCAAAACCCCACTTTTTAATTTTCTTTAATGTTAACCTAGTCTTTTGACGTGAATACACCCGGTTACTCAGCTATATCTTATTATCAACTTACTAATGGCTCTATTCATAACCTAATTTTTGTTTCAAAAGGGCCAGCAGAATAGTAATTTATTCAACACACACTGCTTTTTATTTACATAGCCTACCTCATTTCTTTTTAGACAATCATCCTCATGAAAGGTTACTAATGATACTAACTTATTCAATTGACTTATAATTATAAATGTATATAACACATTTCCTAAAGTGAACAAAATGAATGACATATCGTAATTAACATGCATATTTAACCAAAGGCACTAGTGTGGTCAACTAGTATATATAGCCAATCTACTTACAAACTTAGTAAAAAGAAAATTTTCTTATTCCAGTGGATATTGGTTGACCACTTGAAGATAGTGGTCAACCAATGTGCATTGTTAGGTTGACCAAAAGAATAACTAAACTCCTTAAAAACTCATTGGTAAGATAAGAAACAATATTTTTTAGGACACTGGCTGGCTAGTGTGTTTTGAAAAGCTAGAAAATAGCCTCAAAATTTGAATAAAATTAAGTAAAAATATAATCAACTAAATTTCAATCAATAATGAGTTAAATAATATAAGAGTATCCTTATCATATAGAATTCCCATATAACCAAATATAATTTATCCTTATTCAATATATTAGAAAAATTATTACCTAATTTACAATAATCTCTAAGTTTGGTTACTAAGGTTCATCTCATACTTTATAAATGTTCAATTCCTTGTTTACAATTTAAAATCAACATTCATCACTAAGAATTTAAACTCAAATTGACAAATAAGTGCAACCTATCACATGTTTTATAATAATGAACAAGTAATTTTCTTTTATTAAACTTTACCTATGAATTATGTAAACAATGTTACTTCTTGAATTTTCAATCAATTAGTAGCATCTCATCCTTCCCATCTCCCTTACTTGGTTAGATAATTAAATCTTTTAAAAATTCTTAGCGGTTATTCTTAAGGGATAATTTCTCCACATTATTCAACATCTTTAAGAATTTATTGGAGGCAAGAAGGTCATATTTATCAAGATAAAAAAATAAAGTCAGTAATATTCAACTGAACAATTACCATCTCTACTATAGACCATTTGTGCTTTCTTTTCTAGGAGACCTACAAAATAAGAAAACTAATTCCTTTTAGGAACCTTAATAAGCTTGGTTCCCTTATTGTTAGGCTCCTTCTTCTTTTCAACTAACACTTTCAAGATTTCGCTTGTCATCCTTTGTTTCATAAATGAAAATCTATCAATATGTCCATACTTACCATAAAAATGACATACCATGTTATAAGGGAAATGACGATGCATGAATGCATTACTTATTCTTCTATATATGTATACATAATAAGGAATCTTCCTTTAGACATTAAAGGTGTTGAATGTTCTCCTAGGATAGTGAGATGAGCTACCATCATTTTATGTATGATACCTACTATGAAAGAAGACTTAATATATGCTTCTTTGAGGTCTAAAAGAATAAGTGGATTTTCATGTTATCATAGAATTTTTTTTTCCTTTAAGAATATTGAACCTTATGCCTAGATTGTGATACATATACAAAATCATAATGATTGCTTTTATAATTAGTCCTAGCAGATGTGGCATATGTATGCATACGCTTTCATATGAATGCTCCATACTTATTTGTTACATTAGGCAATGGTTCTTTGCTATGCAAATAGTTTCATTTTACAAACACGTTTCTAAAATTAGCTTCACTTTTATGGTTATATCCTAGTTAATGTATATCATTGGAATTCTTTTATGCTCCTAACATGTTTTCTAATTTTTCACTTCCTTTAGTGAATTTGGGTAATGAATCCTTAAGAACATCAATATCTTTTTTTAATTTCTCACTTCCATACTTTAATGTGTCTAATGAATGATTGTCATAAATGACCACAATTTTAGAGGCTTTAATGCTATGCAATTAACTTTTCATCTTTTTCTAGCATAACAGGCCAACTCACAATCTTTCAAATAAACTCATAAAAGACCAATTGCAGGTGAGGAAACCAGAAGTGGGGTGGCACCGAATCATTTGGTATAAAATAATCCCTCCAAGAACTTCCTTTCTTCTGTGGCTCACTATACAAAATAGATTGAATACTGTTGATCGAATAAAATACTTGAACATCAATATAATTTTCCTTTCTGTATAACTCAGGAAGAAATAAGAGATCACTTTTTTTCATGTGTGAGGTTACAAATCGGGTATGGGAAAGATATTTAGCTGAGCTGTGTTGGCCTAACGCATTTACTACTTCCTCTAGTGTTTTTCCAATGGTTATCTACTCAAAGAACATCCCTGAATTTGACTCGTATTGTTGTTGTTAGCATGTGTGTATAGATAATATGGAAAGAATAGAATACAAGGAGATTTGAACTCAAGACCAAGCCTAAATACCTTATGATATCTAAAACTCCCTACAACATCAAAGAACTTTTGTCTTTAAGTAGAATTCCAAGCAACATCAATATTCTCTAGTTTTTAATGTCTTCTATTCTTTATGTTTGATTAGTTAAAAAATAGTGCATCTATATCGTGTTAAAGGGTATCCCCTAGTTCTTCTTATAAGCTTTTAACTATATTCTTTATTAATGAATTTTTCTTTCCATTTTTTTAAAAATTTAACTTTTCATCTTTTCATTCTCATTTATGTATGCATCTAACTATTTATGAACTTCCTCAAGTTTGGAAAATAATTTATTTATTTTATTACTCATAATTTCTAAACTTTCACTGAATTCATCATGTGTCAATCACTATTACTATCACATGAATTAAAGTTGGATTTTAACTTATTATTGTCTATAGTGGTAAAGCATAAATGAGTTATCTCTCCTTCCTAGTACTCAATTTTGGATTCACTTGTGTCATCCCAAGTTGACGCTTTAAGTGCTTTCTTCTTATCCTTCTTCTCGTTCTTATGGTTTCTTTTGTACTTCTCATTATCTTTAAGTAGATGACATTATGAATTCATATGGTCGACTTTTTTACATTCAAAGAAAATAATGTTAGAAGATTTATTTTCAAATCACCTTTATCTTTCTTGAAATCCTTTATTTTGAAGAATTTCTTCTTTAAGAGCTTCTTGAACTTCTTAGTGATTAAACCAATGTCTTCTTTATCATTTTCACTAGTTGATGTCTCTTACACTTTTCTTAATACTTCCTTTGAGGCTTTGAATGTCAAATTATTTTTATTTTGAAATATCATTTGTTCTTGTATCTCTCGGAGCTTTATTTTCCATGTAAGAAGAGATCCAATAAGTTCCTCCAATTATAATGTGGTTAGATCCTTAAATTCGTGTAGAGTAGTTACCTTAGCTTCCCACATCTTTGGAAGTGATCTAAGCAACTTTCTTACCATTTGAATATTAGAATAAATCTTTCCAAGACCTTTTGAGAGTATTAATAATATCAACAATTTTAATGTACTTGCTAGATGTGCTTTCATCATGCGTCATTTAAAATAATTCTTATTAATATGTTAATATGTTGACTTCGCATTCCTTTGTTTAATTTGTTCCCTTATGTGTAACTTATATAGTGTGCTAAATTTTATAAGTCATTTTACACTTAGAGACTCTATTAAATATATTTCTTTATAATACACAAAATAGGACGTGTATGAATATACTAATTAAGGAAATTAATCTCTTATCTTAAGGTTCCCATTTTTCCTTTAATTTAGGTACCTTTTTGTTTATGTAGGAATAAAGGGGACGTCATTAACAAAAACCCCATCCTAGTACTCGAATAGAGGTATTCATTCGCATTAAAAAAAATTGCTTTACTAATACTTTTTCCCTCTTAGTTTAATGTTGATGATGATGATCTTAAATATGCTATTAAGATTTTTTCAATAAGATTTTATTAGAAATGCTAACCTTATAGAGTCACTCTAATACTACTTATTAGTCTTTAATGTCTCCCAAGAGGAGGGGTAAATTGGGTGTCTATAAATTTAACAAACTTTTATAACTAATATACTCAATTAATAATAATCAATATAAATAAGGATGAGGAAATTGCTTAATATAAATCAATCAAACAATTGAACAATAATTTAGAAAGGATAGGAAAAGAGAATGCAAGCATATTTATAATGGATTGATAAATAACCCTTGCCTAAGTCTACTCAAAAGAATTTTCTTAGAATTCCATTATGATTCTTCGTTCAAGAAAATGAATAATCTTTGCATAAATTTTCCCAAAAAGATACAATGAAAAGGAACCTAAATCCCACTTCAAACACCTCTAAGTACAATAATATAATGTCCCATCCAAATCTTACAACTCAAAGTACCTCCCTTTCTCACTGGATAACTTCAAAGACGCTCACTCACACAAATATGAGACAATGATGCTCAAATGATAAATAATTAGAAATGCATGTAAAAGATATCTAAATAATTCTTGATATAAGAAATAATGATAAAACATGTATTATAGGGTTTTAGGACCTTATTTGCTATAATAATCAAAAGCTAAACATTATAATGGCTATTTGCAAAGCACTAGTTGATTAGTATAGCATAATTTTTGATCAATATGTATTGAATGCACATATTCACTTCGTTGAGACCCTAGTCAACTAGTAAGCATATTGGTCTTCAAATACATCAACTAATGCTACACTCAAACATGAGACAATGACAAATTATTGAAGAATTACTTAAAAATGTGTGTAAAAGATACCTAAATAATTCCTGATATATGAAATAATGATAAAACATGTATTATAGGGTTTTGATACCTTATTTGAAAGTAGAATTCCAAGCTAACCATTATAATGGCTATTTGCAGAGCACTAGTCAATTAGTATAGCATAATGGTTGATCAATGTGTATTGAATGTGCATATTCACTATGTTGAGACACTAGTCAACTAGTAGGCATATTGGTCTTCCAATACATCCATTAATGTTACTACAAAATCTAGGAGCATCAAATTTAAAAACTTTAACCTGTATTGATCAAACACTAACCCTTATAGGTTGACCAAACCAATTATGATTTAATCACTTCCCAAAATGTTTCCTAAAGAGTTTTTGAAAGATCAAAAGGCTTTTCTTTTAAAAACAAAAGATTTAACACCTTTTGAAATGAAACGATTCGTGTAATGAAGAAAGAAGAAATTTTTATACATGCCAAGCCTTTGGGATTATAAAATTAATAAAGTGATATTATAATTAACAATACAAACTAATAAATGACCTTAATATTTCTTGTTCTTCTTTGTTCTTGACTTGTTCTTTATAATTTTCAAACATCTTCTCTTCTTTTATCAACTTCATGAACTATATTTTTTATTTAATGACTACATCTTGTTCTCATATTCTTCTCATCAAAATAATAAACATATTAGTAGTACTTTTGTCTTATTATCATCAAAACCTAGATTGGAACCTCCCTTGGTTTAAAAAACGAAAACAAAAATGATTATCAAGACACCCTTTAAGAGAAAAATTTTGAACAAAGTGATAAAGATATAAAGGATGTGAAACTTCTAATTGATCAGACAGTTAAGAAGAATCATCATCTGGATCACATCATACGTAATGTTCATCAAAAGGTAATCATTAGTTCATATTTTAGAAATTTATCACATCTTTCTTTTTGTTTTATCAATTTGAGTATAATTCCTTAATAATGAATGCTTAGGTTTGCACTATAAATAAGGGATTAAACATTTATTTAGGAGTATAATATGGACATTAGCACCTAGATTTAGAGATTATATGCAAATAGGGTTATTGAATTAAAAGATGTTGATGCACATAGACTAATTAGGCCATATTTTTACTAAACTAATGAATAAGGATATTAACAGAGAATAGGGTATGATTCTATATGATTGAAGTATTTTTTAATGCTTATTATTGGCTTTGATTGATATTTTTATGAATTATTAAGTTTTTAATGTTTTGCTTTAATTTTTGAATTTGATTTATAAGTCCTCAAGTCATACTAGTCAGTTAATAATATATTGTGGTCAACCAAAGTTTTAAAAAATAACTAAAATCACAAATACAGTGAGCTTGTTCATCATTTAGTTGAAGTTCTAGTAAACCTCTTACTCGTATTGGTCACATTGGTTGACTAATATCTTTCATTAGTCAACCAAATGTCTACTCACCTAAGAACAATTTCCTCCCAATGCGTTCATAAGAAGATTAATTAAATAAATGATCAACTATAAGGCCCCAATGGTCATCCAATATACAGTAGCAGTAGACCAGTGATTTTTTTGGTCAATTTTTTTTTCATTTCAATGAGTTTGTATCCTATTTAGTCACTAAGTGTTGTCAACTGCACATAAATACTGGTCGATTAATAAAGCTTTATGGTGGGATAGTCTTCATATTTTTAAGGCCTTCCTCCGTCCTTTTATTTTCCATCTTATTTGTTTATGTATTTTAAAACCCTACTCACCCTTTTCATTGAAAAACACCATCCCTTATTTCATAAGAATCAAGTTTAATTGCATCATATTGAAAATTTGTCATTCTTAGGTTTCAAATTTAGGGATTCCCAATTCTTTTCTTAATTTGGAGTTATCTTCTCAAATTGATTATTCTTTTGTCAAATTGAAAAAGAATCAAGATTTTTTCCTTTTTAATTATATCGACACATCTTTGATTTTGTTCAATTTAAAATTTTGGGCACTTGGACATGTCATTTTTTTTGAAATTCTTAAGACTTCTAAAATCATAAACCCTTTTTAAAAATAAATTATTGGATATTGGAAGTATGTAATATACTTTCAAATCTTTAACCCTTTTTTTTTGCAAACTTTCCCCTTTTTACTTTAATCAAACTTTTAACATAGGCACAAAACCAAAATTAAGAAATTTTCAAAATTAGACACAATTAGGGATGTTTCAATAAAATTTGATTTTTTAAATAATTGTTTCGATACATTAAATGCTTAATAAAACTCTTTCTTAAGCAAGTTTATTAATTTTGGTCAAATTTATCTTTGATCTTTTAACCAAGTTATCTTAATGCATGACATTTTATATTTTGCATTTCTAGATAACTGATTTCTTTTTTATGATTCCAAAAAGGGGGAGAAAGATTGGTGATATTAGATTTAGGAGAGTGATGAAATTCAGAAAGAGTGATTTTCATAGTTTTCATACTTTAACTAGTACTTTATGTTATTAATTGCTCTATAATATCACAAATGTTTTGTAATCATTAAAAAAAGGAGGAGATTATTGAACCAATTAAGGTTCCAATCGATGTTTTAATGATAAAAATATAATTACTACTAATAAGTTTATTATTTTGATGATAAGCAATATAAAAACAATATGTAGCCCTTATTCAAGAAGATAATTCATGAAGATGATAAAGAACAGCTAAAGTTTGTAAACTTCCAAGTGAAGATCAGGTAAACAAGGAACAAAAAAAAAAAAAAAGAGATTGAGACATCTCAAAGTCATTCTTTATTTTGTAATGTTAATTGTAATCTTATTTATTCATCTTAATAATGTTAAAGGCGTATGTATAAACATTTTGTCTTACTTCGTTACATGAGTCTTTTCATTTATTAAAAGGTAGAAAAGATTTTATTTTTAAAGATAAGCCTCTTAATATTTCGTTCCCTCCTTAGGAAACATTTTGGAATTTATTTTAATTACAATCTCATTTAAAAAATCAAGTTTAAGCATTTGAATCTATTTAAATCTTTTTTTTGGTAGAATTGGTTGATCAATGTAGTTTAGTGGTTGACCAATATAGTTTAAGCTTTTAACAAAGTTGTTTGTTGACACATTAGTCAACCGGTATAATGATATGGTTAACCAATGTCCTTTTAAGGAAATATTGGTTGAACATTATGCTATAGTGATCGACCAATGTCTCGATGATTAGTGATCTATGCATTCGATGAACAATGATCAACCAATATGCTTCACTTGTTGACTAGTGCTTTATAATTAGTCATTGAACTGGCTAGTTTTTAAATTAAATAGCTAGTCGAGGTAGCAAAACCTTATAAATAAATATTTTATTGGTTCTTACATTGAAAAGTATTTAGGGTGTCTTATGCACATACTTTTAGGTGTTTATCAATCATTTAAGTATCATTATCTTATATTTGTACAAGTGCGGCTCTTTAAAATTTTTAAAGAGATAAAGTGAGATATTTTGAGTTGCAAGATTTTATTAGAGTTTTGTATATTGTACTTTAGGGGATGTTTCAAGTGACATTAACGCTCCTCTTTATTATAAAGAAAGATTGGAAAAGGCTTCCTCTTTACCAAGAAAATATTGTCCAAATTTTATTTTTTCTTAAATATGTTATTGAATTTTATTATTCTATGTTATATTTTCATCTTTTATAATTAGTGCTTATTAACACATTAAGAAAATATTTTTTAAAATTTATGAACATCCAATTCACTGCCCTTTCTTAGGTACCATCAGGGACTAACACATATAATACTTCTTAAGTAGATTATCATACAAAATATACCAAGTAAGCATTATTATACCTCCTTTATTAAGTTTAAATACTTTAATTTGATAAGTCCTCGCAAGATATCCCTCATTCAAATAAGTGTTTGATATTTTTAATGAGGTACTCTTAACGTCTTCTTAAGAAATTGAAATTACCATAACAATTAAAATCATCCAATCTCCATTAATCAAATATATATATATATATATATATATATATATATATATAATAACAAAAATTAATAAGGTTGCAATGGAGACAAAGGAATAAGTAAGCTGACAAAGGAATATATATCAATTAATTTTTATTACTTTATTTGCTCTTTTTTTCCCTTTAGAACTTTTCTGAGTTGGCATATTCCCTTTTTTGTATTGCCTCTTTCATACACTTTACCATCTACCCCAAACTTGTCTTTGCATCCTATTCCCAAAAACATCAACATATAAGTAAAAGCTCTACTAATTATGAATTAGTGAGTAAATAATTAATTTTGTTTTTAGGCTCAAGGTTCTTCAATAAAACGTTACCAAGAAAAAAACTTAAATTTCATATAAGTCTTAAGGGGCTTAATAATGGAGTAATGTATAAAGGGTAGGAAATTTGGGTCAAACTCAATTCTAAATGCTTTTATCATTTTAATGCTTATACATAATATTACAAGTAATCTCAAAAAGATGAAATTTAAGTTCTAGATCTTCAAAATCAAAGAAGGTATTCATATTCAAAACAAAGAATTTGGCAAGATGATCAATTTCTCACTAGATCATTAAAATCAAACTAAAGTATCTCCTCTCAGTAAATTCAATTTCCTAGCATTCACAAAGGTAAGATTTGCATAATAATTACTAGATTATATTATGCATTTAATTCTTAACAATCAATCTCAATTAGGAATTGTATATACACTTGTATCATCAACCTAAAGTAACTAATGTAATTCTAAAAATAATAATAATATAATAATATAATAATAACTCCTTAAACTACTTCTTTTTGGAAAGGAGATCCTTTGACCAACTGTGAAAGAAAAAAACCATCTTCATTTCTATCCATTTCAAATCGGCATATGAAAAAGAACAAATCTATCTTGTTTTCCAACTAATTCAAACCTACTTGGGTATGGAATTAGTGTCACAGTGGGTCAAAGTGTCTATTGCTCTAGATTGGTGCCTATTGTGAAAAAGATCAGCACCAAGTGTCTTACCACTCCTAACTGGAATGGATAAGACTTAATCTATATATTTACCTTATTATTACTATGAAGTTTGCCTTGACCTCTTTGACCATCCATCTTAACTCTTTGGTTGACTTGAATCTCTAAATTATGAATGACTACATAATTAAATTATGTCATATGCTCAATGTTTTAAAAATTAGATCGGACGTCGAACCAGTTAAAGGAAAGGTTTGACATTTAAAGGTTCAATCGGTATTAAACAGCTATAAAATTAATATATAATAAAGAAGAAGTAAATTTATAAAAATAAATTTTTTATTGAAATAAAAATACATTAATGTCTATTATTATATAATAAAATAATAATAAATCTAATCTAATAATTCAAACTAAATATGAGTCTAATATACAACTTAAAATAACAATAAAATTACAATTGTAATCTATAATAAATTACTAATTAATAAATTTTTTGTTATCCTTCTTTAAATATGCTTCTTTAAATATTAAAAATCACTCTTTAATGCATTCTTAAATTATCCTAAACAAAATTATTTATCTATACTAAATTACTAATCAATAAATTTTCAAATAACCGTAAATCGATTCAAAAGCCAAGTTGGATCTACGTATATTTTTCAAACTGTATCTTGTCTTTTGATAGAAAGTGATTGTCACCCTCTTAAAGCTTCACGATGGGTTGAAGATTGAATGCATTATTGGCCTTTCCACTTTTGTTTCTTTGTATATATACGAGGAAAATAAAGAAATTTCCAACTTGGGAAATTAGGAGAAAAAAACAACAGTTTTGAAACTATGATATCTAAACTTTGTTAAATAACCATAAATTGATTCAAACATTGGGTTGCATAAGATTAGATTTTTCAAACCGTCTCTTGTATTTTCACAGAAAATTATTTACACCCTCTTAAAAGCTTCATAATAGCTTTTCCCTTTATTTATTCATCTTTCATACTAAAGACACTGTTTCTCTCCCTCCTTCTCTCTTCCTCTCTCATGGTTGTTCTATCTTTTTTTTCTAGGTTCTGCTCCCTTCTTTAAGCTTGTAGGTGCTGGTCTGTTTATGGAGACAAGTAAAGCTTTTACTCCATTGTATACATGTGTTCTCCTTCATGCTTACTCATTTGGGTGTATCTTAGTTTCTTTCTTTAATAACCAAGTTAAAACCAATAAAGATGGATTTGACGGGTGAGTTTTATTTGATCTTTGGACGCTAATCTCTCTAGACAACTAGAGGAGAGAGATATAAAACTAGAGAAGAAAGGAAAAAGGCAAAAAATTGGTCCGATTCATGGTTTAAAAGTTATTTTACTGACCTGTTTATTATTTAACCAGACAGTTTTTTCTCTCAACAGTTAAAAGTAAAAAATGAATTGAAAACCAGTTCAATTAGTGCTTAATTTGACTGAACTAGTTGTTCTGGTCTATTTTTTGTACCATTACATATGTTCAAATAGGTCCAAGTGAGATTCAAACTTCTCATATCTATTTAATCTTTGTAAAATTACATTGATGAAATAAATAAAATGTAGGATCATGTCGTCCATCTTATTGCCTTATAATAGGGGCTACTAACACTAGAGTCTTGTTGGAACTCAAGTGGTCTGATAGGTATTCCTACTCTAACTCTTTGCTCCTTCTAAAAGATATTTAGTTGGTTACTCTATCCTAGATGTTACATATTAGAGAAAGGATCATTTATGTTATTCTTTTACAATTAGCCGTATAATTGACATCTTTATTGTAGTAAGGGGCTGACTCTACATTCATTCATAGATAGTAAGGATGGCTATATATGCTAAAATGATAACATGCCACCTATAAACCTTGTCATGATTTATTAACATTTTCATTTAGTTTGAAAGAGTAGTAATTTCACTTATGTGGAATTTCAATTATAATGTAAGATTTATTATTATAGTTGAAATAATAATTAACCTAATGTATCTATGCCCTCTCTTGAGGCTCATTAGGTAACTACTTCCTTTTGATATGCAATTCAACCTAATCAATCTTATTAAGCATAGTTAGTCTTTTTGTTATCATAATAGTCTAAGATACTTTCATCCCTTACATATAAGATATTTATTCTTCTTGCATGTATATTTTACTTAACCTCTCAATACTTTATAAAATACTTAAGATTAAAACTATAATGGCTAGTCATAAAGTTAATAATTAAGAAAGAAAAGAATAATAACTAAATAAACAATCAAATCATGCTTTAAAAATCGAAGGATCCATCACAAGCTACGTATCTAATATTAACTATGGTTTTAACCACTACAAATAAAAAAACTAAATAAGGCAATCTTAACATAAAAGAAAGAAAGGAAAGGAACAACTAGAAAAGTTGTCATAAGCTTGACCAAATTCTTTTTCCATGATAAGAAACTGTAAAACTAACAACTTAGTGAGAAAAGAATGTTGTCGTTAACCTCCAAAGTCCCTAAAAAATCCTAAAAAGATTATTTATAAGGTAAGGTCATATGAAAGAGTCCTAAAACTATCAAATTAATAATAAAGAATGTTGTCACTGTTGATGGTAAAACCTATCTACTTGTTTTATGCTCAAAAATTGCAAGTGAACGAGTCATGACTCGTAGCTTAAAAGAGCAGATATCGATCTTACAGAGATTGATGCCCAGACACCACTTAATTTAGATAAAACTTTGTTTAAGAAATGAAATAGTTTAATAAAAATAATGTGGAAAATTTAAATAATAATTAAAAGACTAACTCAAAGCAATAAACAATACCAATGTGCAGAAAGATCGGGATTTAATAATCTAAAGACTAGAGATTACTTTTTTTTTCCTATTTTGTCTCCCTCCTATTTTATTGATTGAATTGTGTCTCACCCTAGATTTTCGAATTCAATAACTATCCTCTCTTAAGGTGTAATTAATTGTCCCTAATCGAATTTAAGGGAATCAATTGGACGATCTCTCAACCTACCCAATGACTCAACCTATTCAACTAGTTATCAAACTATCTTATAGGTGATCAATTGACTAGCTGAGATCACTCTTCTAACAATTCAATTAATGTGATAATTTTAAGTCTATAGGTCGCCAACTCTCATTGTACAATCCTACAAAAATTTATCTTACTCACTCTTTTGATTTGTTGCAAGATAACAATTTAAATCAACAATTATCAAAGACAACTTCATTCAATTCAACAAAATAGGAGTTTTGATAAAATAGTTCAAAAGCAATCCCTAAAACTAAATCAGCCTAACATGGTCTCCATAACATCATCAACATTCAAATAAACCATTTTACAAAGAATACAATAAGTAAGATAGACAAAAAATTTAATAAAAAGGCTCCTTCTCTTCTTTGCCAAAATTTGGAAATTTCGGTGTTGATTTGCTATTTTCCCCAATCTTGATGATGATCCTTGACTTCAATCCTTCCTCAAGGCTATAAAAATATGTTCTTCACTCCAAAGATGGTCTTTCTACAGAAAGGTTTCATTCTCTTTCAAGATGGAGGCTTAATGATGCTTTTATAATCCAAAAAACCTAAATTTGATGAAGCCCTGTATAATCCTTCAGATTGTAATTCTCACGACTGTGGGAATTTGCATGATTCCCATGATCGTGGGAATTTGCATGATTGGCTATAGATGCACTCCTCTTTTCTTCTCCTCTTGATTTCTAGCTCAATCTCCAAGTTGCTTCATCTTCCTTCCTACACAACAAATAGTCAATTCTTACCGTAAATTGACATCAAACCCAAAAGAACAATAATGGAAATCAAACTAAGCGAAACTATACAAAATGAATCCTAAACTGTAACAAAAATCAACAGGTATACAAGAAAACACATGCCAATTACATAGAAAAACATCGACTAATGCACACTTATATGGTTCACTCTCTACTCAAGTAGCCTAATCCGAGTTCAAGCATGCATTCAATTTAATTCCTACTAGTAAGACATAATTTCATGGGAATATTTATCAGAGTGATTCAAGTACAGCTCCATTTGCTAACATAAAGCACACATTATGCCTAACCATACATCTTTTCTAACAAAATGCAAACAATGCAATTATGAAAGTCAAAGACACCTCCCCACACTTAAATTTCACATTGTCCTCAATGTGACAAGTTAACCACTAAATAAGGGAAAATGACCTTAAACCAATCAAAAGAAATTGAAACACATAAATGACATCAAAGCAAACAAAAAATGACAGCAAACTAAACAAAATAAAATGACATGAAACCAAACAAACATGAAATGAAATGAAACCAAAAAAAAAGAAACAACAAAATATTAAAAGAAAAAAGGTAAGAAAAGCTTAGTCAGATGATGGTGGTGACATTGTTGGTGAAGGAGCTTCAAAATTGTTCCTTCGACAGAAGTTGAGGAACCTCCTCTTCAAACTGCGCTACTCTTTATGGACTTGCCGGATTTGGGTACCGAGCTCATTGATTTGGGATGTCATTTGTTAAGAATTGGCAGCCATCTGGTTAAGGATTTGTTGAAGTTTGTTAACATCCACTGGTGTATGTGTTTCCTCCTCCATTGCTTTTGCCTCTAGCTCTGGCATTGCTCAGGATGTAGAGGTTCGATGTACAGTTATACGCACATCCCTCCTGCCCCTTACTGCAATGCTCGTATGAGGATCTCAGAATTCCATAGAATGGAACTCCAAAATATTAGAACATTTGAAATATGATATGTCAAACATATTATATGGATTTGTGCACAAATTCTCCATATTAACATTATAAAACACACCCAAAGCATAAGCAATATGTGCCATCCTAAAAAACGAACTCTGTTTATTAATAACACTCACTATTGATCAAAAAATCCCATAAGGTGTCTTAATTTTAATTTTTCAATCTATGCACCATAAAAGAAAAGTTTTTTTGTTGAGCATTTGTTGCCTTTCGTTTTATTAAACACAGTCAGACACATAAATTTGTGTAAAAGCAAATGCTCAACACTTCGGATTAAAGAATTAGGTGCATTACGTGAGTCGAAATGTTCCTCACCCGTGAGAGAGTTCCAATAAGAATCGACATCAAAATCAACTTGACCATCTATAATGTTTGCGTTCGACAAGTTGAAAATTTCATGCATAACAAAATAATCAAGTTTAAAGATGTTACCGCCTAACCTAAACCAAAACACATCCATTTTTGGGTTATGCCGGACAATTGTGAAGAACTTTAAGGTTATAGTTGGTCTCTGAACCATCCTTGCCCCTGGTGCCATTGTAAAAGGAAAATCTACAAAAATGAGAGAAAAAGAGTGAAGTTTGAATTTTAAAGAGAGAGAGAGAGCAAAATCTTACCCAAATCCTTGTGTTTTTGAATGATTAATGCATGAAAAGATGAAAGGAATGTAAGAATAATGAAAAGAGTTGAAGTAAATACTAAGAATCTAGAGAAAAATTGAAGATTTTAGAGAGTGGGAGGAGAAAAATTCGTGGGTTAGAGAGAGAAGAAGGTAAATTTTGAAAATGAGTGGAAAAAGAAAAGTGGAGGGACACTTTAAGTTTTCCTCCAGATGGAATTCTCA
The DNA here is from genome assembly GCA_027563885.1 of Erythroxylum longipes. Classification (NCBI taxonomy): domain Eukaryota; kingdom Viridiplantae; phylum Streptophyta; class Magnoliopsida; order Malpighiales; family Erythroxylaceae; genus Erythroxylum; species Erythroxylum longipes. Next base: position 11,488 of record JAOQMS010044752.1, on the reverse strand, counting down.
TAATTCCCATGATTGTGGGATTACTCTCTAGAAACTTTTTGGAGAACTTTCTTACACTCATAGGAATAACCACAATCCCCACAATCATTGGATTACTCTCCAGAAACTTTCTAGAGAGCTTTCCCACGCTCGTGGGAATCAATCTAATTCCCACAATCATGGGCAATGGTGATCCTCATAATTTCAAACCTTCTTCCAAGCTCAATTTGACTTCTCCATGATCCCACAACCTACAAACATATCAAATTAATATCATCAACAAGAATTTTGAAAAGAAAAAATTGAAATTCTAACAAAAATCGTATTAACATCAGTCAAACTCAATTTAAACATGATCATAATTAAAAAAATTCAACTAATGAATAGACAAAGATAATCAAAGGAAAATAAACATCCATGGGTTGCCTCCCATGTAGTGCTTCTTTAACGTTTATAGCTCAACTCTCCTCTATGCTCATAGCGGCTCAAATGATTGGTACAGCAGAAGTGTGGAAACTGATCTCAAACTTTATAGAAGAGCTACCCTAGTATGGACTTCACCATCTTTGTTGTTTTCTTTCCTACGCCTTCTCCTGCATGATCGTTTCTTCTTACATGCATTCCTAGGGTCCTCAACATCTTCCCATACATATTGGGTTTTAGGTTATTTGATGTCCATTAGGGGTGATGGAGATAATTTTTCTTCAATACCTTGAATGTTAACTACTCCATACCTACTCTCAGTATTAATTCGCCCCATCAATATCAGTAATTGAACGGGCAGTAGCTAGAAAGGTCGCCTAAGCACCATTAGAGTTTCCTAATCTTCTCTAATATCTAGTATGTAAAAGTCCACTGGAAAGAAGAATTTTTCGATTTGTATTTGCACATTCTTAATGATTCCCTTCAGCAAGTTCACCGTTCTATTGGCTGTCTTCACTAATGTCTTAGTTGGCTCTGACTCTCCTAAGCCTAGCTTTTGACTGAATGAGTAGGGCATCATGTTGAAGCTAGCTCCTAAATTTGCAAATGCCTTGTCTATCTAAACTCCATAAATACTACACAGAATAAAGAAATCCCGTGGGTCTTCTTTCTTTAGTGCTACCAGTGAGTTTCCTTCTGATATGTGTTCTTTGACCTCTTTTTTCACTGGTTACTTCAACGTGAGTTTTGTTCGTAGTTGATTGGTTACGTTTGACATCTCATTTAACTCACCCTTCTTGGAATTCCTTATTACTCCACTTGAAAATGACTTCCACTGAGCAAAAATCTAATGTGGAAGTCCAAGTTGAAGCTCTTTGTTCAGCTCACTTACTAGTTCACTTGAAAAGACTTCCACAATAATTTGTCCTGTTCTCTTAACTCCATTTTGCTCCTCATTCATACTATCCTTTTGCTCTGCCTCAATAATGGCCATAAGTCTTTCTTTCAAATTAATTTTCGTGTTGCTCAGTAGGCTACCTACATTTTGAGAAGATAACGCGTTAGCGAGTTGTCTTACCTGAACCTCGAGATTGTAGATGGAAGATGCGTGATTCTTCAGAATTTGGTCAAATTTCGCTTCCATCCTTTTCTGATTTTCCTCCTATCTTGCATGCATCCATTTTTGATTCTCCTCTTGAGTTACCAGTTTAGACCCCAAGACTTCCATCATCTTGTCCATTTTGTTTTGCAACGCTTCGATCCGATCTTGTTGAAATCCTAGTGGTCCTTGTGGTCTTTTCTGGCCACCTGCATTGTTATTACTCCAAGAAAAATTTGGATGGTTTTGCCACCCCAGATTATAAGTATTAGAGTAAGGGTTATTACCTTTCTATAGCTAGCCCAAATAACTTATTTGTTCAGTACCACCGGCTCCCAATAGAAACACTTCACGAAGTCATAGTTGCTCTGCCCACACAATTCACACTGAACTTGTATTGCCTTAACTGTTGAGGAAGATGCTCCTTGCATGTTGTTTAGCTACTTTGTAAGAGCCGTGATCTGAGCCTGTAAGGCAGTAACAGAGTCAATGGGTATCATACCTTTTTGTTCCTTCTGTCCTTGTCTGCTTTTCTCGCTCGACCACATGCATCTATTACTTGCTAACTCCTCTAATAGATCATGAGTTGCTTCCATTGTTTTCCTCATTAATGAACCTCCTGGTGTTGCATCGATGGTTCCTCTAGTGCTTGGATTCACTCCATTATAGAATGTTTGAAGCAGGACTCTCTTAGTAGGTTGTGATAGGGAGAACTTCTCTAAAGTTCCTTAAATCTCTCCCAAGCTTCGTAGAGAGACTCCCCGTCATTTTGCTAGAAATTTGTTATCTCTTTGATAATTCTCGTTGTCTTTGTCAATTGGAAATACTTGGCGAGGAATGCTTGGACTAGTTTCTCCCAAGTCATAATCTGGCCTGAATTTAACAAGTTGTACCACGCTTTAGCTCGATCCTTCAATGCGAATGAAAATAGTCTCAGCTTCACCACATCATCGAACATTCTGTTGAATCAGAATGTGTTGCAGATCTCCAAGAAATTTGTGATGTGGGCATTTGGATCCTTATTAGATATCCTATAGAACTACATACTATTTTGTAAAATGTTGAGTAGCGTCGGCTTTATCTCAAAATTATTTGCTTCGACCATCGATCTCGCCACTCCTTGAGGACTAAAACCTGGTCTCATGAAATCCATCAAGGTCTTCTCTGGTCCTCCTTGCTCCCCTTCTTCAGCCATATCTTGTTGTAAAAAGTTAAGACTCTTTTCCCTTCTTAACTCTCTTTCGTGCCTCTAGATGTCGGGAAATTCATCTTCGCTCACTTCTTTCATTCTTTGTGTGCTCCTTGTGTTTAAGAACCTGCAATTACACAAGGAAAAGTATCAAAAACTCTTAAATCAAAGTAATATAAATTAAACAAGATGCTAAAGAATCAATCTCCGGTAACAGTGTAAAAAAATTGTTGATGGTAAAACCCATCTACTTATTTTACACTCAAAAACTGCAAGTGAATGGGTTATAACTTGTAGCCTAAAAGAGCGGATATCGATCCCAAAGGGATTGATGCCTAGACACCACTTAATTTAGATAAAACTTTGTTTAAGAAATGAAATTGTTTAACAAAGATAATCTGGAAAATTTAAATAAAAATTAAAAGACTAACTCAACAATAGACAATACCAACGTGCAGAAAGATCAGGACTTAAGAATCTAAAAAATAGAGATTACTTTTTTCCCTATTTTGTCTCCCTCCTATTTTATTGATTGAATTGCGTCTCACCCTAGATTTCTGAGTGCAATAACTATCCTCTCTTAAGGTGTAATTAATTGTCCCTAATCGAATTTAAGGGAATCAATTGGACGATCTCTCAACCTACCCAATGACTCAACCTATTCAACTAGTTATCAAACTATCTTATAGGTGATCAATTGACTAGCCGAGATCTCTCTTCTAAATATTCAATTAATGTGATAATTTTAAGTCTATAGGTTGCCAACTATCATTGTACATTCCTACAAAAATTTATCTTACTCACTCTTTCGATTTGTTGCATGATAACAATTTAAATCAACAATTATCAAAGACAACTTCATTCAATTCAACAAAATAGGAGTTTTGACAAAATAGTTCAAAAGTAGTCCTTAAAACTAAATCAGCCTAACATAGTCTCCATAACATCATCAACATTGAAATAAACCATTTTACAAAGAATAAAAGAAGTAAGATAGACAAAAAAATTGAATAAAAAGACTACTTCTCTTCTTTGCCAAAATTTAGAAATTTTGGTGTTGATGTGCTATTTTCCCTAATCTTGATGATGATCCTTAACTTCAATCCTTCCTCAAGGCTCCAAACATATGTTCTTCACTCCAAATATGGTCTTTCTATAGAAAGGTTTCGTCCTCTTTCAAGATGGAGGCTTAATGATGCTTCTATAGTCTTAAAAACCTAAATTTAATGAAGCCCTATATAATCCTTCATATTTTAATTCCCATGACCGTGGGAATTTGCATGATTCCCATGATCGTGGGAATTGGCCACAGATGCACTCCTCTTTTCTTCTCTTCTTGATTTATAGCTCAATCTCCAAGTTGCTCCATCTTCCTTCCTACACAACAAGTAGTCAATTCTTACCCTAAATTAACATCAAACACAAAAGAACAACAATGGAAATCAAACTAAGTGAAACTATACAAAATGAATCCTAGACTATAACAAAAACCAACAAGTATGCAATAAAACACATACCAATTACATTAAAAAAAACATAGACTAATGCACACCCAATAGTCACCGGCCTCCAAAGTCTCCTAATTCAAATCATAATAAGAATATGTACAAGGTAAGGTTATATAAAAGAGTTTTAAGGTAATTAAACTTGTAATTTTGCATTTCCTAAGAGTGATTGTTATGAGAACCATTACATGTTACAATTCCAGACCATTTCTAACTTTATTATAAAAAATTTTAGGGGTAATATAACGAGTCTAACACTAGTTTCACTATTCTAGATAAATAAGATGACCAATATAGTTAAAAACAAACCTGTTCTAGTCTCATATTTGACCACTTCTCCTATTATTCTATAAGTTTTCAATATCTTCAATCTAGAATTGATCTTTGATATCTAGTATAAATTTTTTGTCCTTTGATTTATTTTTCTATTGACTTTATTTGTACTTGATTAGACAAGTATAGAAAAATTTGTGCCCAATTTTTTTATCTTTCTTAAAATCACCATCTATTAGACAATGACTCAAACATAAGAAAATATCATATAAGACATATAAGACATATCTAAAAATGCAAAATTATAATTAATTTATAATATTTAAAATGTAAACCTATCACCTCCCTATCTAAAATGTAAACCTATCACCTTCCTATTGGTAGTATTTAACTATAAACCATCTCAAAATTTTTTAATTATCTTAGTCTCTTAAACTAATAAGAGAAAATTGATTTAGAAACCTTATTATGCTTATTAGTTACTTTCTAATTATAAGTTAAATAGTTATTTCAATTGATAAAAGTTTCCTTTTAAACTAAAAGAAGATACCAAGGATCCCTCATAGAATTATCATATTTTTTGAAAAATAAAATTGTACACTAAAAAATAGATTGACTTTGAATAAGAAATAACATATTTTTATAAGTAAATGTTTTATTTAATCATGGACTATATAACAATCAACCTTCAATTGTTTGGTCTGCTTATTAAAAATCTTATTAATAAAAATATGTATCACAGTAAAATAGTAGTGAAAGAAGCTCTCATATCTTTCTTCAAGGCTTGCCTTTGTCTGTCTTCCATTGGTGTTTTGTTTCCACTATATAAATAAGGTTTTGTTGTCTAACTGTTTGGTTTTCTATTATCTTCTTTCATTGTTTCCCTCTTCCTCATCCCTTGTTTTTATTTTGCTTCTTTGCCTTATTACTCTTTTCTCCTTTTCTTTCTTATTATTACTAACTCATTGCTAGTGTTCTTATCTCCTTTCCCACTTTCCTTAGACTCATTCAAGTTTTAGAAGGCTCTTTTCATCTCAGGCTAAGTTAAAAGATAAATTATATCCAAACCTTATATTTTGTGAATTCTTTATATTTCTTTCTTACCTTTTTAATCTTTACTATTTTAGGAACAATTTTTTTAAAATCTTCCCGAGTTAAATGCTACTTTTTGCGTAAATCATGTTAGCAATTGGACATCTTATTCCCTTTTTTGAAACTTGCACTATTTTTCGTTTCACTCCTCTCTCAAATCTCCTTCTCCTCTGCTTCCCTGCTCCTCTATCATTCCCCCTCCAAACTTTTGTTTTCTCCTCCTATCTAAGATTAACTTTATGCATCTAGTGAGCGTTGTATTGGAAAGTAGTCTATGTTGCCCTTAATCAAGGCTTGAGCATTAAAACATTTAAAAAAGTGGAGCTTTCGATGAAGTTCTATTAAACAAGACTACTTGTTTCTGTTCAAGTTCTCCTCAATTGTAGGTGCTCAAGAGGTGTTAGAGGTAGGACCATTACACCTTTTTAGGTTACCTATTTTCATTCAACTTTGGAAACCTAGCATTAACTTTGGCAATATTATGCAAATGAAAATCCCAATTTGGATTAATTTTTATATAGTCCACCTATAACACTGGTCTATTAAGAATTTGAGCATATTGGTAAGTTTCAATGGGAAGCCAATTTGGATAATAAGACCACTACATCTAGAAGTATGATTGGCTATGTAAGACTTTGTGTTATAGTTCAATTGAAGCAAGAGCTCCTGATTCTATACCTATATTAGAACTAAGTGAGAACAAAAAATTGATTGAAGATTCTATTGGAGAAACTTATCAATAGAAAAAATCCCTAAATCAAAAAGAAAAGATTTGGAAATCTACAGGAAGGAAGTTTCAAATAGGTGAATTATTTGAGCTAATGGGACTTGAAAATTTGCTAGTGCTTCCTTATGAAACATAAAAGCCTCATGAAAAAGTTGAGGTTACACCTTTAGCACATCCTTCTATTTCCAATAGGGTAATCCTCAAAGCTTAAAGCCTTTTAAAGGGAGATAATATAGTAACTTAAATTGATTAGAATTCAAACTCTGCAATGATAAATCCATTATACAAGGGTATTGGAACTAAGGCATCTGGGACCCTGGAATAAAAGGAAGTGGTCATCTTAGACACTAACCATAAGTTTCTATTTCTAATGTCTTTAGTGGTCCTACTAAGGATGGATTGCTTCCCAATACCATTACTAGTTCCAGTGCTGTTTTTAAAATTGCTAAGAAAAGTAGGTTGGGACAGAAGGTTAAACTTAAGCCTTTTGGTTCAACCTCTATTCTTCCTTAATACAAATCGTAATTTAGAGCACTTAGGGCCTTAACAATACCAAAAATCAATATGTAGTTTTTGACTATATAAATTTAATAAAGTTATTAATTTTTTTATTTTTGTAAACTAAACTAAAAGCTGACAAGTGTAAGTAACTTTGATTTCTCAAAAAGAAATGGAATATTATCTCAAACCACAAGCTCACTTTTATAGTAGAGTTATTACTGGATGTTATCCTAATACATTTTCCATCCTCAACTGTTTCATTAAAAATCAGGGTATTCATATGCAAGATGAAATTTTGGGTTAATTATAATTTTGATCTCTTTTATTTATGCCTTTAAATTTACTTTCCAAAGAAATTCATTTTAGAGCAATTTAAGGCACCACTATAGCTCAATCAAGGATCCATGATTAATCTTAGGGGACTTTAACATCTCCTTACCTCTGAAGTTAAAAAGATGAAATGCTAAAGGAAACCATACAATGATTTTAGATCATATATCTCAAAATTTAAAGTTAATGGTTTGAGATTTAAAAAATGTTTCTTCTCCTAGGATAATAAGTAATATAAAGACTAGTTAATAAGAAAGAAGCTCGATGGGCTTTATTTAATCAATATTGGATTAAAAATTTTTCTAGGAATAAGGCTATCTTCAAAAAATTATTAATGTTTATATCACTCACTAATTAAGGTCTACTATTTGCTAAAGGACCAAAAGATTATCCCTCCATTCAAATTCCTCAAATTTTTATGTGAAATTGATAGTTTTATGAGGCCACTGTAAGAGGTACAAACTTAAATGTGGTTGGGGAATGAATTGGTCAAATTCTATAAAAGATTGATGGGAGTAAAGGAAGAACTTAATAAACTAAAATCTAACCTTTTATCAAATATTGCTATAAATTCGGACATACCTAGGGAATGGTTAAAACTAAAACAAAAGGAGTTATATGGCTATTATAAAAATATCATAATCTATATCAATATTATCTTTGACGCAATATATAAGAGGCCTGGAAACTCATTACTTCTTTATTAAGAAAAAACTTTATATTATAGTGGCTTAAAGAAGGGGATAGTAACTCCAAATTCTTCTTTAAGACCCTCCTCTCTAGGAGAAACTTTGATACAATAACTTCCCTAGCCTTGCTAAATGAAATAAGCATTAATGGGCAAACTTAACTACTTGCTTATACTCTCAAAAAATTTCAAATTCTTTAGTTACTGCCTCTTTAATCACTTCATAAAAATCTTAAGTAGTTTCATTCCAAGCTTGTTGACAATTCAAGATAATGAATTTATCTCCAAACCTTTCACTAAGGAAGAAATAGAGAAAGCTCTTTTCAGCTTAAAACTGAATAAGGCCTTTTACCCTAACAGATTCAATGCCTTCTTCTTTTAAAAAGGATGGGATATCTTAAATCCTTTTATTTGTAAGGAAGTCTTGGAATTTTTCTAATATGCTAAAAGGTTAAGAGTTTAAAATAAAAACATTTATGTTTTGTTTATAAAGTGGCTAACCTCTCCTAATTGAAATATTTTAGGCCCATTACATATTGTAACACTTTCCATAAGATCATTCCCAAGCTCTTAGCTAATAGGCTTACGCAAGTCCTTCCTTTAATCATTCATCCCTGTCAAGCTTCCCTTATATAAGGGAGTTTGATTGGTCATAACATCTTACTTGCTTGGGAATTCTTTAAAAGCTATCACCTAAAAGGTACTAGTAATAATTGCTTATTGAAGGTTAATCCTATAAGGCCTTTAATTTAGTGGCAAAGGATTTTGTTCTTCATTCCGTTAAAGCTTTTAGCTTTCCCATACTTTTCATATATTTGATAGAGTAATGAATCTCTACTCCATACTTTAGTGTTCACATCAATAGTGAAACAACAAATATCTTTAACAATGTTAGGGGCACGATATAAGGTAACCCTTTTTCACCACAATTGTTCACCATCTACATGGAGATTTTTTTTTCTAAAATTATATGCTATAACATTAGGTTGAAAATTGGTTTTGGATTTCACTAAAAATAAGAGATGTACTGAATTTTTAACTTATTTTTTACTAGTGACCTTCCTTTTGGTAAATTTAATCATAAATTAATATCTTTACTTATGAAGTCTTTCTATGAATTTAGTAAGTTATCTGGTTTGTCCATTAATAGGGAGAAAAGTTTTATCTTGATTTTAGTTGATGTAGAACTTAACTTACAAGCTCTTATTGATATTTCAAGTTTTTCTCCCATATCACTTCAAGAAAAGCTTCCAATAATGAATGTTAACCACTCTATGATATGGAATTTTTTCTCTAATTTTTTTTAAAAAACCACTCTATGATATGATAAAGAGGAGGATAGGGTATTAGACCAACAAGTGCCTATCCTTTTGTTGGAAGATTGCAACTACTTAATTTAATGCTTAATATTCTATATGTCTATTGGTCCTCCTACATCATTCATCTTAAAAAGCTACCTAAGGATGTTGAGAAGCTTTTAAGGAATTTCCTATGGACTGGTGATGGTTATATAAATCCATTTTCAGAACTTAGACAAGAAATCTCTACTTACCAAAGAAAGAAGAGGGGTCTAAATGTTCAATCCATTTAGGTGCTTAATAAGATTATGATAAAAAAAAAAGATTATGGAGGATTATGAATGATAAGGCTTCATTATAGGTTAAATGGATGTATGAACATTATTTGGCTAAAAGGAACTTTTGGACCATTAGGCCTATAATAGACTCTTCTTAGGTAATGGTGAAATTCTAAAGATGACAGATAGTATGCAATCATTAATAAAATTATGGAATGTAACCTAATTATGGTTTGAAAATTATGGAATTTAAGGCCTCTTTACCTAGTTTCATATTATCAAAGCATTAGGTTGCTTTATCCTAACAATGATCATGATGGTACACTCTTAATGGTACTAGTTGGTGTTGTAATAGTAGAAAGATTGAGCTATTCTTAAGAAACTTTCCTACTTTTCAACCTAATGTCAACAGAGAGAACAATAACGCACGGCTAAGGCCAATCTTAAAAAGACATTTTTTAAACTTATACACCTAGAGCAAAATAGTTTGCATTAGTTTGGTGTAAGTTTATATCACATAATATCTCATTTATAATATGGTTGGAAGTTAAGAATTATCTTAACACTCTTAATAGAATCAATTTCAACTTACCTCAATCCCACATGTCAACTCTTCCTTAAGTATCAAGAGGATATAGATCTCTTGTTATTTAATTGCTCTTTTACTAATGGTATGTGGAGATCTACATGACTTCTTTGAAATCACTTCTTTTATGTAATGCAATGGAGTAGTATTGTTCAATGGGTAGCTTATCCCCACCAACTAAGAAGATGATTATAACTTCTTTAAGATTGCATTTTGTAGCACTGTATACCCATATGACAAGAGGGAAACGTAAGAATCTTCAGGGACCAATAACATGATCTTCAAATTGTAATACAGTTGTATATTAGAATAATTCAAGAAATGATGATGGTAAAGGGTAAAAACATCTCTTATTCCTTGAGGATATCTAGCAAATGGAACCTTTAATGTCTTCTTAAATTTTTTGATAACTCCATTCATCATCACTTGAGTCATGTATTCCTTAAACTTGACGCCTTCAATGTTTTTTATGAAGCTTAGAGGTTTAGTCCTATTATTCTTTTAGCATGTTTATCTAAAAAAGACTTTCTTAATTGTTGTAGTTCTTAAGACTTTTCCTAGTAATCTCATTCTTTCAATCTTCAAAAGAGAAACTTTATTATCATAACAAAAAATAAGTGAAAGATGGAGCAAATTTATAAATCTTGCAAAAGATAAAATAGTCACAACAATTCACAAATTAAATTCAGGCTTTTATACCTTGTCATAATAAAGGATTTAGATGTTTTTACTTTTTTCTTTTTAAAAAAATTTGTGAACATTTAAATAAAATGAAAAAATCAATTAAAAACTCTAAAAAAAGTGCAAGAACCTTAATTAGCATAACAAAAGGCTTAAAATTGAAGAGAAATATTTCTGAAAAAAAAGTCCTTTGTTGAACAATCTTTGATTACTTCAAAAGAAACATGTTGGCCCTGAGTCTCGGTTCCTATTTTATGGCATCAAGGCGCCAAAATTAGAGTATTTTTAACATAAAAATAATTATATTTCTAATTAATACCAAAAAAAAAGAATTTAATTCCTTGGTAGGAGCAAAATAAATACACAAACAATTAAAATAAATAGCCTAGAATAAATTTGACATGAAAATAAATTAAAAGACATCATGGAGGGACCCCTTTTTAATGTATACAAATAATAATAAAATAAAAATAAAAATAAATAAATGAATGAATGAATGAATTAATTAATTATAATTATATAAATAAAAACATTCATAAGGGGAGTAAAAACAAATACCCAAAAATTTAAATAAAATATCATAGCATAAAATGGACATAAAAGTAAATTGAATTAGGCGTTAAATGAATAAATAGCAAATGAATTAATGAATTAAAATCAAAATCGCAGAAGAGGAAAAGTCACGGGCGTGAGAAATTTCTAACGTCTATGACAGATATTGGGAGTCGCATTCTTATAAAAACACAAAAGTCACGATCGTGCACAACAATGGCGGAAATTCAAGGTTAAGCACGATCCCAACTTTCAGTGAACAGTCTCGAAAAATCAAGTTTGTCGGG
>JAOQMS010044738.1:0-35002 GCA_027563885.1 Erythroxylum longipes | reverse complement strand
TAGAACACAGAGGATAGACCACAGACGATAAGTGGTCAACCCAGAGGATAAAAGTCAACTACAGAGGATAGAACACAAAGGATAGATCATAGGCCAAGGATAATAAGAAGGAGTTAAGAAGTTATGTTGGTTGAAAGATTCGTCTGTGTTACTGTTCACAGACTTCGTCTGTGTTACTGTTCACAAGGATTCGTCTGTGTCATTGTTCACAAGGATTCGTCTGTGTTACTGTTCATAGACTTCCTCTGTATTACTGTTCACGCTATCGTCTGTGTTATTGTTCGCGCTATCGTCTGTGTTACTGTTCACGCTATCGTCTGTGTTATTGTTCGCGCTATCGTCTGTGTTACTGTTCACGCTATCGTCTGGGTTACTGTTCATAGTTATCTTCTGTCCTATTTTTGACCCTCCAGAAGATATAATTGGCCTTCGAGGTCTTCCTGAAAGTTGTAGTTGTTGAAATCCTCTTTCAAACTATCCAAAGAAACCCTGAATTGAATATCTACAGCAAAAGTTATGCCGACAACCCCGAAGCACTTATATATGTAAAGTGTGGACTCACCAACGCTGTTCCTCGAGGTATTCAGGTTGAAATGGATAAATGGATAGTCGAAGAGTAGAGCTGAACTAAAAGGAGAGTTGTTGACGGCAAGTATGGGTGATGAATATGTGTTATAAGTATGCGACAGTTGTGGTATAGGAAAAGAGAAGATAAATCGATAATAGTCAAGGTGATGGAAATAAGTTCACGTATTAAGATATTCTGCATGCGAGTTGGACTCCGAAAACTGGGTCCAACAGTTATGCACTCCATCAGACTCTCAACTGTGCTCTTAAGTTGAAAGACTCTCTCATTTGATACTAACCACCTACTAGATCCAATTGTAGTGGATGTGGAAGATTACTAATAACGTGTGTTTGCAAATGATCCTAAGTTAAAAATCTTTCCACGACGGTCCATATCACTCATTGCATCAAGATATGCCTGACTCTCATTAACAGTTTTAGAGTTCTAAGACTCTGTTCAATGTTTATTTAGTCCTACCATTGTAATTGTTTATCTTACTAAGTGATACTTTTTAAGAATTAATATTAAAGTATAGATTTTACATGTATGAACTTGTCTGCATCAGGTGTTGATGAAGGTCACACCATCATGCTTCTTGGTGTAAGTGTGCAAAAAGAGTTGGCATGGTGTAAGCTTCCTGCTCATAGACTTTTCCTGCATCAGAATAAATTGTTATAAGTGAACTACAATTCACAAACATTTTGGCAGAATTTCCTTTATTTTTACGATATTTACCCCTTATTAGACAAAAAAAATTAACTCAACAACACAACCATTAATAACACTAGACATTTATAATATTATTATTCTCCATAATGCACATATATTTTCATTTTAAATTTCATATATCAAATTACATTGAAATCAAATTTCATACATCAAAGTAAAAAAAATCAGAATATAAGTTTATAAAGTTTTAATACTTAGAAGTTCAAGTGCATGCTCCTGGTAGGTCAAAGATCCTCCAATGTGTATGGGTAGACTCTCTCTATCCGGTGTCCTCTACGTCTATTGGCAGAATTGTGCTCTAAAATGGATATTACCTTGGGTGATACCTAATACTACTGCCAACGACTCTATATTTTTTTAGATATATATGGTGGTCGTACACCATTCTTATGTATCGAAGCAAGAAAGTCTTTATAACATGTATGAGCTCATCTCTCCCTTACATTATAAATTATAGCATCAAATTTTGAATCCAAAAAAAATTCTTTATGAAAAAAGAAAAACATACTATAAGTACTTATAGAAGAAAATATTTATCTAATTAATGTATAAAATTAGATAAAATGAAAAAAGAATAAAGAAAGTATTTTGTGTACTTTAAACTCCTGATAATAAAAATCCTTTATCGCCTGAGAGACATTCTTCCATATATAACCGTCAAAATCTATTCTCTCCTTGAACTTGGATGAGATATTTCTTGAGTACGTTCCAAACGGAACCAACATAATATATAAGTTATTTTAGATCATTTTCAAATTAAAACCTATTACTTTAGCATAAACCTATGGTGTTATCATGTATTACAAAATTTTTAGAATTTTAATTACAAATTGTTGACAATTGTAAAGTAAGTTCTTCCATCAACTCCCTTAGCTCCAAGCTAGAGGTCGCCTCCTTCAACCTCAACGTTTACCCCTGATATCTCTGTTGGTATAGGGGTGGTGGATGGTATAGGGCTGGTAGATGGTGTAGTAAGGCTATTAGATGGTATAGCAGTAGGTACAAAAGGTGATGCCTCATATAGATGTGCTGTAGCTGAATGTACAACAGGTGATTCTGTAGCATCTACAGAATGTGATGCTTCACCTAGAAATGCACTAGCTCCTCCAAATCGTTGTACCTAGACCTTTGCTGCTTCATATCCTATTTTCTCTTTGGTGGCATATTTTTAACCTGAAATACACATCTTATTGAATTTTCCAATAATAGAACAATATAAATTCAATATCTAACAATATATTGTTAATGCAATAATAGATTTATTTATATAATATTTTATTACAAACACAAATTAATCGCTATCATCACTCAATTATAAAGCAAAAATCATCATTGTCTTCTTTTTCCGAGGAGTTATAATCAAACTCAAGCTCCTCTTCAAATCTCTTGCCCTCTTTAGCCTCTCTCCAGATAAAATTTCAACATATTCATTATTTGGATAGTTTAAAGGTTCATTCTTGTCATATTTTACATATGCATTTATTTCATAGACATCTTCCTAAAACGCTTCACTTTCAATTCTCTTGTTTTCTCCTTTTCTATATAATTCAAAAACACCTCTAGGTTTTGCTTTGCATACAGCTAACCAATCTCACTTATCTCATTATAAGCTAGGAAAAGAGACATAATAAACCTGGATCATTTGTATTGCCAACACGGAAGGTTCAAATTATCTAAATCTTCTTCGTTTGTTGATTTCAACTAGATTGTATCAGCTGTGCACTTTTGTTCCAACATTAGGAGTTGGATCAAACCATTCACACTTAAATATCACAATCTATTTTATTGGAAATGCAGGGTACCCAATTTCAAATATCTCAATAATTTTATCATAGTAATCCATCAATTCTCTATGTATACAAACCCCACTATTTACTCTTGCTATGATATTGTATATGAAATCTGTATCCATTAACAGTTTGCAAAGCTCCTTTTATAAGATCACATATGAATTTGTTCTCTATTGGATTTTCCAAGGCCTACACAAAAAATTATTATATTAAATAGTATAATGTCATCTAATCACTTTGATATGATAATTCAACCATTTTAATTATTACAAGTGAAAACTTACATATTTCTCGAACCATCGAGGAAAGTGTCTTTCAACTTCTTTTTTGATATCATCCTATGTTGTTTCGAGCATTAGCTTGCATAACTATTTCTCGTATAATCTAAAAGCATTATTATGTATTTTAGTTGTGAACAACAGTAATTTCGAAAAATCAAGTAATCTATTTCAAAATCAACTTAAACTTAGTACACAAAAGGTTGAACCTTTTGACAATTCAATAAAATATAACCATGGGCAGCCTTTATTTCTTCTGCTGTTAATATTCTTCTTGTTGAACGTCCATATGTTCATCCTGGATATGTGAAAATGGATAAGTTACCATCAACATCACCCATTTTACCCCATCATCATTACGAGAAACTTTTCTTTCTCTTGTGTGCACATGCTGTTCAAAATCATGTGAACAAAATGTACTTACTTGCTTCACTAAATAAGCATTATATATTGAACCTTTAACTCTATCCTAATTTTTGATGTTTTTCTTCAAGTGATGCAAATACCTACATTACAAATGGGATTATTACAATTATGTGATTAAAACATGCTATAAGTTTTATTTAAATATTAACTATAATTACTTCTCAAATGGATACATCCATCGATATTGAACTGGACCAGCAAGTTTAGCCTCGTATACTAAATGTATGAAAAAATGCTCCATACAATCAAAGAAGATTGAAAAGAAAATACCTTCCAATTTGCATAAGATAACTGGAATTTTCCTTTCTAGTTTTTCCATTTCATCCAACTTTATTTAAGATGATGTTAAGCTTTTGAAAAACAAACTTAATTCTGTTATAGCTTCTCAAACCTTATTCGGTAGGAACTTCAAAAATGCAATTGGAATTAGCCTTTGCATAAATACATGTCAATCATGATTTTTCATCCTAAATAATTTGTACTTCCTCATGTCCACACACCTTGCCAATTTTGAAACATAACCATCAGGAAACTTTAGACTTTTCAACCAATCACACAAAATTTCCTTTTGTTTTGTGTACAAAGTGTAATATGCTTTTAGATATTTACCGGTGGGAAGATCTTTATCTAACTCATTTCTTCTACAAAAAAGTTTCAAATTAGCTCGTGATTTTGCATTGTCTTTTATCCTCCCTTTAATGCCCATTATGGTGTTAAACAAATTTTCAAAAATATTTTTTCAATATACATCACATCTAGATTATGACGTATCAATTTACTTTTCCAATATGGAAAATCCTAAAAGTTGCTTCGTTTTCTCCAACCAAAGTTTTTACTAATGCTTCTATTAACTTCTTTAGCTTCAAGTTCTATAACTTTCATCAACTTTAATTTATCTATCTCTTACAATATCTCTTCACCAACTTTGTGATGGGGAGAAGGTGTTTGTACCATTATATTCTTAATGAAATTTTGTTTATTGCATCTAAACGGATGATCTGGATAAAGAAATTTCATATGGTTGTTAAACCAAGATGTTTTGGCTCCTTTAGGAAGATAAAATGTATCAGAATCATTACTATAGGAAGGACAAACCAATTTCCCTTTTGTGCTCCATCCAAATAATATAGCATATGCAGGAAAATCACTAATAATTCACATTAAAGTAGCTATTAAAAAAAGTTTGTTTAATAGACACATCATATGTCTCCACACCAAATTCCCAAAGATAATACAATTTAGATACCAATGGTTATAAGAATGCATCAATTTTTTGTTTTGGATTTGTAAGCCCTAGAACAATTACCTTTAAAAACATATATGCTTCATTCATACACATCCATAGAAGCAAATTATAAAGGGTAATTATGATTTGAAATGATGAATATTGTTGGCAAGATTGACCAAAATGTTGGAATCCGTCTATCGACAATCCTAACACATTTCTACTTTTAGCTACAAACTCAAAATGGGTGTTATTGAAATGTTTTCATACGAGTGCATCCGATGGATGGCTCATTATTCCATCTTCCTGTTCATATTCATTATGTCATTTCATGTAAGATGCAATAACATTATAGGCATATAGTCTTTGAAGTCTCGGAGTTAAAAGGAAATAATACATCCGCTTCTAGGGTACTAATTTTTGTTTCATAGAACACTTTCTAGGTTTGAACCTAGATTGTCCAAAACAACATACGTCCAAAATTGCAACAATCAATTTTATCAACTGGCAAACCAAAACCCCTAATAAGTTTCTTCATATTGTAGAAATTATCAACCATTGTATGATCAGAAGGCAATGATTCATTATACCTAGCAAGAATTTTATCCAAACTCCAATCAGAAATATTCCCTTCAGACTTTATGTTCAATATTTGAGCAATTGAAGATAATTGAGTCATGGTCTCATGATTTGTCCATAATTCTTGATTAGCTGATTTTAGTAAGTCAAAAACTTTTTTACATATGGGTTTAGTTCTTCTTCAAGATTTTCTATATTTTCCTGAAGGGTATAACCGGCTGCATCATAAACCATTTGGGTATAAGGATTTTCAGTTGCACCCATATTATTTTTTATAAATTTAGTCCCCCTTAAAACCCATCCACATTTATTGATGAGTTTACTTAATTACCCCTTGAGGTGCAACAAATTATTGGCTCCCCATGTCATGTCCACTCTAAATAATTTGGAACAAACCTTTTTCTTAACAAATGGAGATTCTCATCATCAATAGGAAGAAAACAAATATGTTTGCACTTTTTATAAGGACATCTGATCTTTGAACCATCCATATATGCAGGTTGAGAACATGCATAGTGAATAAAAGCTTCAACTCCCTTCACAAACTCAGGATTAGTGAAACCATCAGGTATTAATCATCTATACATCCAAGATCTATCAACATTACTCATTTTCGAAAAACTATTATTTAAAAAAAGTGATTTCATAGTTAGTATCCTTTATTTTCCCTAAGTTTACAGAACATTTAATCTTTACTTTACAGAACATTCCTTAAGTTTTTATAGGTCTCTAACCATTTCCCCTCTAAATTGAAACCAACCTCTCCCACCATATGAGTTCGCAATTAGAAAATTCAACATGTATGAGTATCAGTCAAATAAAACAATATGCCAACCAATGGCCTGTAAGAAGTGACATTAAAAAGAAAAAAAAGTACCTACATATATCAAATCCAACATTACATTGAGCAATCACATTGAAGTTCAAGTCTTTATGTTTGAATTAATCACCTACGCTCATTACCAAAGTTTGATTTTTTTTGGTAAATTAGTGAATTTATAAATAAATAAAGGTATGTACAATCGAGAGATTGGCGAAGATGCCAATCTCTTATCTATAACGAAAGAAACCTAACATGTGAGCATGGCTATAATTGTTACCCATGACTACACAACCATAACAGTAGCCTAAAACATAGGAACCCACAAGATGACCATAACAAGGATCACCTTACCAAAATCACAATAATTCCTTTCAGCAGGTTTTGTATCCTAAACTAATCAAGACTATCTTCTAACCCATAATCATAGAGATACACAACAGGTTAGAATTCATCGCATTTCCAGATCACGTTATTATCTTGTTTGTAAAGAATTACATAAATGCTGAGGAAGGAGAGATAGATCAACTCTCATCCAAATTCCTTTGTATATCCGATCTAGTCCTCCAGCTTTTAAGAGACCAATTAGGGGTTAGGGCTCTCCTACTGTTGAGTTGCCCAAGGCGTGAATTGTTGAAGCTTATGACACCATGCATTCTTCAAGACTTTTTAGAGATTGAGGCATTCCTACATAATCCTCTCTTGCTTAATGCTTGTATTCAGTGTATCCTCCTACCAAGCTTACGCAGTGTTAACACTTCTGTTCTTGTATTTTTGATAAACAACCTATCTCTTAGTAGGTAACTGGGCTCGCCATTGAATTTGATTGCCAACAAGGGAGTGAACCCGACCCAACCAGTAACCTGCAAAACAAAAACAAACTAAAACCACAATTTACCTACTCTCAGTGTTTGAGCAAAGTTATTCCATTACTTGGAAGATCACTTTAGTGTTAATACTCCCCACTTCCATAGTTGTGTCTTTGAAGGTTCTGAGGTTTCTCTCAGTCCATATGTTATACGCAACAACAGATAGAAGGATGATAAATGTGTTGAGGTCAATGTTTCTGTAGCTTTGGGGTTGGTTGAACCAATATAGAATGGATTGAATATTTAATAGGTTTGGAATGATTATCTAAAAGTGGTTAAGGCAGTGTAACCACATTGATTTTGAAAAGGAACATTCAAAGAAAAAATGGGTAGTAGATTCATTGTTCGAGGAACAGAGTGAGCAATGGTTAGGAATATAAGTATAAAGTAGTTGATCCTTTGTTTGTAGCTTATTAAGGAAAGCTAACCACAAGATAAAGGTATACCTTGGGTTTGTACCTTTATGCCACTCCAATTTATACCAAGGTACTCTTGTAGAAGGAGGTCTCATTAAAGTGTATGTTGAAACATTTGTGTAAGTTTTTGTGGCTAGTAATCCATTCTAGCCTATCTAGTTGAGACTCATCAGGTTGATACATTAATGGCTCTAGCATACGAATGGCCTCAATTGTGGCACCTTGCTAGTGCCATACATTGTCTCTGATAACATCAACTACTTTTACATTCATTGGAAATTCTGAACCATTGATAATTCTTAGAGTTGAGAGATACTTTAGGATTCCTCTATGATACCACAGGTCCTGCCATAAGAAAGTTGACACACCATTCCCTATCCTAAATATGAATTGGTTCCTAATAGTATTCCTGACCTGAATAAGTTTCCTCCAACTCTAAGAGCTATTATTTGTTGGTTAGGCACTCCAGAAGTTATTTGTTCTAAGAATAATGGTGTGAACCCACTTAACCCACAAAGCTTCCCTATCATTAAAGAGAACACAAATCCTTTTACCTAACAAGACATTATTTTAAATAGATAAATGTTTAATCCCCAAACCACCCTCCTTTTTAGGTCTACATAGATCAGACCATATAACCTTTGCATGAGTTTTAGACACAACCTTCCCAGACCATAAGAAGTTCCTAAGTTTAGACTCTATTTCTTTAATGATAAAGGTAGGAAGAATGAAATGGCTAGCCTAATAGACCTGAAACGAGCACTATGGTACGTGGCATTATTACACCATATAAATTGAGAAAGCAAGTTCTCATTGTGACTCATAAGCTTGTGGAATTTTTCACCGATAAGCTCATGGGAGCTGCATCATAGGTTTCTAGCCTATATGTCGTCCTAGGGGTTTATTATACAAAGAATTGTCATGTCAATTACCTGAATTTCTTATGTTTATACTAAGTTTAAATTAATCACATTGAAGTTCAAATATTTATGTTTGAATTAATCACCTACAAGTTGATTTCCAAAGTTTGATTTTAAATAAGCACTATGGTACGTGGCATTGTTTACACCTGAGAATTGAGAAAGCAGATGACTCCTAGGCTCGTGAAATTTTTCACCGATAAGCCTCATGGGAGCTGCTTCATGGGTTTCTAGCCTATATACCGTCCTAAGGGTTTATTATGCATTGGATCATCCATAAGAGATCAAACTCATTCCACAGATAATAAACACTTAAGTAATTCATACATCTTCTCATCAATGATTCAAACAAAATCTAAATATAAAACCTTAGACCATTAAAGAACATAAAAACTCATCAATGATTATAAGAATATTCTAAAAAATAACACAAAATCAAGACCTTCTTTGCATTCACACAAAACCTAAACCCAGATACTCATACTATTAAAGCAAAACATATGGTATACATTAGTTGGACGACTTACCTGGATGGATGGACAACCATGTACTACAAAGAAGAAGGATGAGGTTGGAAAATTAGCGATGCTCTTCAACACAAAGTAGGGCCTACAAAAAAGAAAATTCCGTATTTAATGTAATACATTTTTTCAATATTTTTGCATTTATATCAGTTGCATACAACACCGTTATTGAAAATAAGAGGAAACCTTTGTTTTTGAAAGAACTAAAAATTTATATGAAAATGTGACCTTTGACTTTCATGGATTTATATATCAAATTGTTAAGAAAAAGTGAGGAACGTACGAAGGATGAAAAGCATCAAAATATAAGAATGTAAAAAGGGAAAATGAAATGTAAAGGGAGGAAAATAAATAGAGACTAGAAGCTTCTTTGACCTTTTCTTTATCCTCCATTACTAAGGTGTTGATGATTGAAATTTAGAATTTATTTTTACCTTACAAACAAACACAACTAAAGAAAACACAATGTAAGAAAAACAACAATTACTAAAGTATCTAATAATATAAAAAACAAGTTTTAGAAAATAATTCAATGTAGTTTTGGTATTGTATGATAAGAAAATAACAATGTAAGGCTCTATAGGGAGGTATTGAAACCTAAATGGAGATTATAAGATACCTGCTTCTGATACTCATGGGTTAATTAATATTATCGTAGTCAAGTTTTAACTAGAACATTGTAGCTTTAATTAGATATGGCTTTTCCAAGGCTTGTATTGTATTTTCAGTTATTTTACTTTTGGAAATATTAATTAAATTCTTTAACTTAAAAAAAGGAAATATAATGATAAAATGAATACATAAAAAATATCAAAATTCCTGCTATAAGTATATCACTAAGCAAAACCATCAACAAATTATAAGTAGAATTCCAATTCTTTTTATTAGCAAACTTGGCATCCGTAAGTATTATAGGCAAGTAATTACGTGTAAGATATGGTGGTATTTCGAAAGTCTTCTTATTAATAAGATAATGAGAAACTTGCTCCTCTAATTGGTCCAGATGATTTTCAATGATATCAAAGCATTTTTTAGTTTCCTTAATATCACATTCATCTTAATTTGTACCTTGATTTTGTCCTATATAAGTTTGATTAGTTTTTAGTGTGTGGGAGCATCTATAATATCAATTAGGTATCATATACTGCAAGTTAAAATATATTCATCATTGACTTTTCTCACCATGTCCACTTTTGTCACCTTAAAGTCTATATTAAGTGTAAAAGAACCAAATGTCAAATTCGTGACGTTATAATATACAATCAAACTTATATGATAACTCGATTAGCAAATGTCCTAGAAAATAGCTTATATTCATTGTTTTTCCATATTATTTAAACATATTGTATAGAAAAATCTAAGGTTTCATGATGCTTTCACCATAATATGCTTTAGATATAATAGATCACTAGGTATAACCATGTCATTCTTTTTCAATCTCCTTATAATGGAATATGTGAAGACATAATGCAAGTAACGAACAACAACATATATGATTTCCTTGTTTATGGACCAATGGGAGAATAGACGGATTTATCCTACAATATATTCCTATTTTATTTTAGTATTTACCTCAAGGATATCATTTGATCGTAGTTTATCCTTAGATGGGACAACTTTGGTTTGGTATAACGATTAAGACACATACTTCACTACAAAATCATTAAATGACATGATCTACTTTTTGTTTCATAGTAAAAAGCTAGCAGCACCTTTATCATTTAAGCCTAAATTTTTATGGGCTTAGTTAATAAAACTTTTAAAGTTATTTTATTATAACACAACTCTTCCATTCTAAAGAATTTAGTCCATCCTTTTACTTGACCACATAATGAAATAACATGTATTTTAAGGAAAATGGATGGCGAACATTTAAAGGAAAAACATTGAACATTTAATAAAAATAGTGGGTATTTGAAAATAGATGGGGTAAGAAAGCTAGAACACAAGAGATATTAAGCACTAAAAGGGGAAAAGATGGGTTAGTTTCTATCAAACTAAAGATAAAAGAAAATTCATTAAATATTTTGTACAAAAATAGATGGAAAAAGATAACTCATCAAAATACCATAAATGTATAAAAATGTGTATCACCTTTACTTTAATACGTAAATACCACAATTAAGTACAAACAATACCATGACTTCATCAAAACAAAAAATCCCTTGACAGTTGTTTTTAAGTGATACAAAATAATAACTATTATCCCAACTTTTTAGGTAATATTTAAAGTTGTCAATTATTTTTAACCATGAATTAACTTCCTTGACAATTGTTTAACTGTGTCTTACCAATATCCCTAAGAGACATTTCTCATTTTTAGAAAAACAAGATATGATATTCTTAAGAGACATTTCATTGAACAATTCATAGGCAACTCGAATTCATCTCTACCTAACAACAAAACTACTTTATTTTTCCATTATTCACTAACATAAAAATGTTCAAAAAAATAATGAATCAATCACAATTTAAAAAAAGCAGAATACTCAGAAAAATGAAACAACTGATGTTCATATAACCATTTAACAACAAAATTTCTCACAGAAAAAATAAACTCGAGAACTACTAGATGGACGACTAATCTCGACTTAAATGAAGATGATGGAAGATGGACGAGAGCAAAGCATGGATGACAGAATTTGGACGGTGGAAGAGAGAAAACTAACAGCGACAAAGAAGAAAACAAGGAGAAAACAACGCAGGGGAGAGAGAAAGGGGGAGGTCTTCGAGTAGGTTTACAATCAAACGAAAACAACATCGTTTGGTGTTAAACCAAATGATGTCATTTTCTTTTTATTAAAAACATTGAAGCCAAAGTCCCAACAACGATGTTTAACTTTAAATTTTACCGACAGAATGTACTTTATGTTGGTAATTTACCGACGGACATTTATTCCGTCAGTATACCCCGATGCTTATTTTGTCGCTAACCATTGCCACTTATTTTTACGACGGCCTTCACAATTCTATCTCTATATTCTGTCAATAAAATTGCATAGATAATTTCCCTCCACCTTTACCAACAAATAATCAAATTTTTTCACTAATTTACTACGGTAATTTTTCTGTCGCTAATGTTTTATCGATAAGTTATAATTTTCTTATAGTGAAAATTGCTTGAACATATCTACAACTTGATTCTTGGGTCTCAAGGTCTACACCCACAACTTCCTTGAGTAATCGTCAACGAAGGTAGCAAAGTAATAAGCACCACTAGGCTATCTAGTCTTCATAGAAGCATATACATCATAGTGTATTAGCTTCAACACTCTTAGCTTCATTGGCTTGAAAGTACCCTTAAAAGCAACTCTGGTTTATTTTCCTGCCAAATGGTGTGTACATCTACTCAATTATACATTGCTTACCCTAACTAAGCTTTTTTTATTGACCAGTATTGACATTGCTTTCTCAATTAAGTGATCGAGCCTCATGTGCCAATCTTAGCAATCTCATCACTTTATACTGCATTAACAATGATTTAAAAAGTCTTAGCCTGTATCAAGTACAATGCTGAGCACTTCTTGCCTCTAGCCACTACTAGAGACCCCTTCGTAAGCTTTCACCTTCCATTCTAGAAAGCATTGCAATTCCTTTCATCATTAAACTTTCCTACATAAATCAAATTAAGTTTGATGTTTGGAATATATTTCACATTCTTCATAATTACTATGGTATCATTATTGGTTTCTATGTAGACATCACCAACACCATCAATTTGTGCATTGCCATTGTTTCCCATTTTGACAACTCCAGAATCACCTACTGTATAAGTCACAAATAACTCCCTCTGAACTATAGCTTGAGTGTAAACGCCAATGTTAATCACCTAACTAGTTTATGACTTTAATAGATTGATCATATCAACATCAAAAAGGATAAGAAAATCATGTTTTACTGGAGCGGCAATTCTCTCATCATCACTATCATCATCTTTCATGGCTTTATGCTCTTTGCCTTTCCAGTTTTCTTTCTTCTATTTTCAACAAAATTTCTTAATATGCCCCCTCTTGTGACAGTATTGGCACTAAACGTTGGCATATATTTGTTGGACTTTCATTTGCTCACATCACTGCTTTTATCCTTGTTTCTCGAACTTTTGCTCTGACTCTTCCTTTTAGTGATTGTGTTTAAAAATTTTAACTATAAATAAGCACTTTGTGATTTATGCCTCATCTCCTCATTCAGCATACCACTCTTGATAGAATCCAACAGTACAACTCCATGTGGAGCAAAATTCATCAAAGCAATCTTCAAAGTCTCCTAAGACTCTCGCAGGGACATAAGCATCATCAAGCCAAGGACCTTATTATCAAACCTGATGCCCATACTTGTTAGTTGATCCACAAGTCCTTAGAATTCATTCAAGTGGTCAATTATAGATGTACCTTTACAGTATCTCAACTACATCAACTTGGTCAAGTAAAATAGTTTGTTGTTGCCAAGCTTTAAAGTGTATAATTGTTCTAGCTTAAACCAGAAGGTCTTAACATGCTTCTCATCACAAACATTATTATAAACATTATCTTCAACAAATTGCTGAACAAAATCAAATACCAATTCATGGTCGAATTCCAATTTTTCATCTAACTTACCATCAAGCTTCTCCGTAGCGAATACTAGCAAATGTAGCTTCATTACGAATAAGAGAACTTTCATCTTGTTTCTCTACATGTGGTAATTGTTGCCATTTAATTTAGCAAAACTACTAAATCTACCCTCCATATCTTAATACAGTAATAACCAAACCTCGCTCTGATATCGGTAGTTAGATTGTGTGGGAGGAATTAGGTGCATGATCAAATAATACAAAATTTTAATCCTCCCATCTTTGTGTTAATTATGGAGAAAAATAATTAAAAATTAGGAAATAGAGACATCAAACTTTTTCGTGGAAAACCCCCTAAGTTGAGGAGTAAAAACCACAAGCACAAGCTAATATTTCTTCCACTATTAAAAATAATGGGTACAACACATATTCCTCTCTAATTCTTGGCACTGACAAAGAAAAAGAGACCTAAATACCCAAGCCAAGTTATCAACAAAAATATTTAATATTTTTCTCAGCTTACCACCCACAAACTCCTACTATTTTGTGGTCATCAAATATTTGATGTAACATTCAAATATTTAGCTTTGCTCTCAATCTCTCTTTCTCACTTTTTCTTCCTTTTTTTACATATGTAAAAATGGCCAAAACATGACCAATTTATGGCCTTTATGTACTTAGAGACCAAACCTTTGAAACTTAGGAATAAAGGACCTTTTTTTGACCATTCGTTTTTGCTTAGTGAGTAATGTTGCCAATCTTTCTTAACACACTTTCTTTCTTTTTCTAAGTTAAATTAAAGTGTTCTTATTGTTTTTTATGCCCTATAGTCAATTGGTTTGGTTGTAGCTTAGTGACAATTATTTAAAGGCATTATTTATCTTGTACATGTTTAGATGTATATGATAAAGTCCATAGAACAATTATACATTACAAATGAAATTATAATGAGATTATAATCATGGGATTTATATTGCCTTCATGTATTATCCCTAAATTGTTCATAGTCATTGTTTTATTGAGACATGACATTAATAGAATATAAAAAGACTAGCACGCGTTATATCTTTCCTTATAAGAAAGTAATTGATCTCATAGGCTAAAGTATGGAAATACTTAAAAAAACATATAGGTGCTTGTCAGAGAAAAGGTTCACTGAATACACTCGATATGAGAAATCTATTTGAAACATTACTTGCATATTTATGAAATTCTCATTATGATGATTGTATAAGTCATCCTTTGATTTTAAATCACCAAATTTATTTTGTATAAGGATTGTTATATTTTAATACTACTTATGACCTATTTAATTATAAGTTGGTTAATCGGTAGTCATTGTATGTAACATGAACTATATAGAAATAGTTGAGTGATCAATATAAGATTCATTACCCTAAAGTAATTAGTATTGATTAGGGAAATCCTTGGCAACGCATAAACAACAAAATACCCTTTGGAAAGGCATGGGTTTGTTATTGGTATTGGTTTTTATGTTGTGTGACTGGGGAATACACGGCGTTTGGATAAGTGAAAGTTTAATGAAACCTATCAGAAAAACCCATAAACCTTGCTATCTCTTGAGCTGCGAAGAAGAAGCGTGTGGAGGTGTTTTTTATTGTTGTTTTGCATTGGCAGTTGGGTTTAGTGTTTATGGCTATCGTTGAGCTGCGTAACCAGCGTAGGTGGAGGAGCTCGCCGGTGGTGATAGTCGTCATTGGCTGAGGCGATAGTCGCTCCTCTCGCTGGGGCGACTGTCGTCCATGTCGAAGGAGGCGAGATTTTGAGTGGCAGACGAGTGATGGTTGGCGGCTGCTGGCCAGCAGTGGCTGGAAATTGTAGACGCCTTGAGCAGATGTGCAGCGGAACAATGGAAACACGACGTTAGAAAATTTTTGTTCAGAAACCCTATTCTGAAAATGATGCAGGCGCGCCCCACAAGAAAAAAAATGTCATCTGGCCAGAGCTTCTGGCACATTTCCCCTGTTTTAAGCCTAATTTTAATTAAAGTGGTTTTATTAAAATTAAGTAGGTTTAAATTCTTAATAAATTTATAAAAGTATTTTCTAATTGTTTTCAAAGTATTATTTTATCACGATTACTTTGATATTTAGTTTATTTTTTAAGAAGTTGAATTATTAAATTAAATCAATTAATTATCAAATCAATTTTAATATTAAAGTAATTATTTTTCTTCATATGATTAAGATTAATAATTATATTGATTCCTAATTAATTTTTAAAAAGTAGTTTCTAAATAGAATCAATTATTTTAAATTAGATTGAAATTAATTAATTAGAAAAGTAGTTTCTAAAATTAGAATTAGTTAGTTTCAATTAAATTGAAATTAATTAATTAGACTCCTTATTATCAAGAAAAGTGTTTTCTTAAGTAATTAAGAAAGGTGTTTCTTAATTAAATTTATTTGTTTCAATATGATGGAGATAAATTAAATTTATGAATTTATTTGTTTCGAGAATTGTTATTTAATTTATTTTTAAAAAAATTCTTTATTGATAAATAATAAGTTTCTTGATTTATTAGAAAGGATTTTTTTCTTGATTAAAATTTGAAAAGTGTTTTCATTTATTAATTAAGAAAAATATGATTTCTTTAATATTTTGAAAATTAGTTTTCTAATTTATTAAAAAAATATTTTCTAATTAATTAAGAAATCATTTTTCTAAACAAATAACATAAAGGACTTTCTTAATTAAATTTAAAAGTGTTTTATTTAATTTGAAAGCAATTTCCTTTTAATATTAGAAAATAGTTTTCTAATTAAGAAAAAGTAATTTCTAATGAGATTAGAGATATTAGTTTCTAATTGGATTAGAATGTGTCATTTATATAATTTTGAAAAAGCAGTTTTTCTAAATTATAATTAGTAAGAAGAATAATTTATTGAAAATCGTTTTCAATTAAATTTTATTAAAGGAGTAAAAAATAATTAGAAATAGTTTCCAATTGCATATGAAAATTGTTTTCAAATCAAAATAAATTTCTATTTGGAATAGAAACTTAATTAATTTAGTAATCAATTTTTTAATCTAATTTAATTTTTCTAAGGAATTGGAAATATTATTTTAGATTATAAAGATCAATAATTACAATCAAAGGAAGCTTGATGTTTTATGCATATAATTTGATTATGAATGCTTAAGATGCATACTTTATTTATGTGGTTGGTATATATATTGGATGCATGTTAAATTCTATGTTTTATATGTGTGGTATTTCAATTTTGTATTTGATGAGACGAATGAAGTTAAAATCCTTCGTTAAAATTTTAAGCATACATTCATAATGTGATTGTTGAATTCTATTGTCATAAGAATAAACTAAAGTTTTGTTTATTGTAGGCTTGTTGAGCAAACTCAAGGGTGCTTTAACCTGAACATGTTTAGTTTTATGATAGTGAGTTCTACTTAACTAAATTTGAGTGATTTGGATGAGCAAACTCATGATCACATAAATTTAGAGGCCGGTTAGGAATAACATATAAAATATATTTTGGCAAAAGTTATCACCTAAAAGATCTAAAGGTCACATGAGATGAGATTGATAAAGTTGTTTTCTACTTAATTTAAGTTTAGTTGATTTGCTGAACAAACTCAATATCAACTATATTTAAATAAGACCCTAGCCTACTAGAAAGACTAAAGTAATCTTTTTGAATAGTAGTGAGGGCTATTATTTCGAATAAAATAGTGGGACTAACCAAATACATGATTAAAGTCCTAATCTCATTTGGTAATTATGGAATATAATTGCTTTCTTGCTTTCTTACATTTATATTTTGTTTTTAGTAGAATTTACCTTGTTTAGTATTTGGATATAGGATTATGTTCGAGAAAAGTTCTCAAAGTTAGAAAAGAGAATTGTATGCCCATTATACAATGTTGCTATTAATCCTTGTTGAGGATTTGATGTTAAAGTTTTATAGATATGTCAAAATCATATACATAACAAAATGTATTGTCATTTTGAGTTTACTAATGTCTCATAAAATTTGATGACAATATGTAAGATGTATTTCATTACCATGATAGCAAGATGAGAGAGGTTGTATAGGGTAAAGGTAAAAGGTATAGTACCTTGATGAAATTGTTTAACTTAATTTAGCCTACTAAAAGCATAATTGTGGACTACAATTAAAGGCTTTGTTATAGTATGATAATAGTTTTCATAAGAAGAAATTGATTGCATGAGTTTTCTTGCCTATACATGATATGATGGCGATCATGTATATTTCTAGTTCATGCTTATGAGTATTTGAAGCTAAATTTAGATTCAACATTGTTACAGTGTTTAAAGTATGATAAGGAATATATTGTTAAGTAAACGTGGTTGATCTAAGTTTAAGCAATAACTTGTATAAGTTAGATCAAAGGAGACGTATGCTTATCATAAGTGACAAGAATAAAAGGTTAGATAATCGAGATTATCCTTTTATGCATGTTTGTTAAATCAACATAATGAGAATCATAAAGTTACATACAAGGATATGTGTATCATTTTGATTATGAATCATATAAAACTTGTGAAATTTTTCAAGTTGAAGAATAACCAAATCAACTTTTGGTAAAAGGATGATGATGATATTGAATTGTTAAATTTATACGTTTGATGTATTAGATGGAATAACAATTCAAAAAAGGATGATACTTATATTTCATTAGATTACTAATGATTTTATGTTATACAGTCATATGTATTAAATGAAATAATGATTTAAAATTTTGAAAACGTCAAATTGTTTAAATCTCAATAGAAATTAAGCATCGAGAATGTTGAAACACTTCGATGAGATTGTTGTGGTGGGTTTTAAATTTTGGTTATCTATAGAGAATGAGATTCTCTAGTAAATACCATCATAACAAAATTCTATAAGAGTATGGATTTATGTAAGGAGTAAAATACAATATGAGATATTGTATAATGCAATATTATTTTTTCTATAGTTATGCCTAGTACAATGACTTACCTTCAATAGTTCCAAGTAAATTAATTAGCAAGATTTCATATTATATATTCAATGTTAAGTTTTTGAAAGAGTCCAAGTTAATGATTATGCTTAGTTAAAGCATACATTATCCATTACGTTTATAACTAAATTGGATACTAAAAGGTTATGAGATATCAAAAATGTTAGATATAATCTTACAAATCTATTAAACAAATTGATTATATCAATGAATACTCATGAAAGAATGGTTCTTAAGATAAGTAGTGAGAGTAAGATAAATTTGAAAAGTTCAAATCTCATAACAACACATCCAATTGGAATTATTGCCTTTATTGATACATTTGATGTATAGCTATAAGATTATAATATTTTGAAATTTTCACTTTCATGATGAATTCAAAGAGTTTTTTTTGGAGATGATTGTGAATTTAGTGGGTGTATAGTTGTCCTCTTCAATGAAAGTATGTGGAGACATATTGCTCACAATGAAAAACAATTCTAGCTTTCAATTGTTGAAAATATAATTGTCTAAGAACAACTCTTGATAGATATGGAAAGGTAACAACTTCTGAGTCTAAGCATGTAGATAATGTACTAAAGA
Source organism: Erythroxylum longipes (assembly GCA_027563885.1). NCBI lineage: Eukaryota > Viridiplantae > Streptophyta > Magnoliopsida > Malpighiales > Erythroxylaceae > Erythroxylum > Erythroxylum longipes. The sequence continues at coordinate 15,738 of JAOQMS010044738.1, read as the reverse complement.
TGTTTAGTATTTGAGATATCAGAGACTTGTAAAGTATTAAAGATATCTATTACTCTATGTATGAGTTGATATTTGATTTTAAGGGGATAAAGATATTTACTTTAGAAGTAAATCCTATTTACGGTCTATTTACTTAGAACAATATCATTTAAGATTAGAAAAGTTCTAATGTAGCAATCGTTGTTAATTAAGCCATGATACATTTTTCATTTAGTGGAAATGATTAATTGGATCAATAAGCTCTTTAGTGAACTTGATATAACTCTTTGCATTGTTCAAGGCAATTATGTATTGTAGAATATTTGAGCCATTGGGCATGCAAATGAGCTAAGGTCTCATCAAAGATCCAAGTATGTATTTAGGCAATTTTTTCTTAATTATGATGATATTTAAGATGAAAATTGTAAGATTTAAGAGAGTGCTCACTATAGAGAATCTTGTAGTTCTCTCATTAAGCGACTGTCCTAGCAATAATATAATCATCATATGGTGATATGGTATAAGATACTTAAATGATTGGCTTAGTGCAAGTGGGAGATTGTTAGTTTATATCCTACAACTAATCAGTTTGGTTAGTGACAATTATTTAACAACATTATTTATCTTGCACATGTTTAGATGTATATGATAAAGTCCAAGGGATAATTATACATTGAAAATGAAATTATAATGAGATTATAATTATAAGATTCATATTGCATTTATGTATTATTCCTAAATTATTCCTAGTCATTGTTATATTAACATTGGACATTAATAGAATGTAAAAAGATTAGCACACGTTATGTTTTTCCTTATAAAGGAAGTAGTTGATCTCATAAGCTAAAGTATGGAGATACTTAAACAAACATGTGGGTGCTTATTAAAGAACAAGTTCACTAAATAGACCCGATATGAGAAATCCATTTAGAACATTATTTGTATGTTTATGGAATTCTCATTGTGATGATTGTATAAGTGATCTTTTGACTTAAGGTCACTAAAGTTATCTTGTTTAAGGATTGCTATATTTTGATACTACTTATGACCTATTTAATAATAGATCAGTCAATCAATAGTCATTGGATATAGCATGAACTATATGGAGGTAGTTGAGTGATTAAGATAGGATTCATCACCCTAAAGTAATTAAGGAGAATGTTCCGTTGTTCTCGTTTAGTATTGATTCGGGTAATCCTTGGCCAAGGTGGAATGATGCTTTGTAAATAGTTTACAAATTTCATTAATTGAATAGATAACTAATGATAGAGAACTAATATAATTGGACTCAAAATAATGTAGACATTAATTCTATGCTCCATATCTAACCGAGACATTGTATAATAAAATGATTGAATTATACAGAAAATCGTGCATAGAAAGGTTAATTAAAATTACTTTGAGATTTTTAAATATTTGAGTGGTTATAATGCATTACTAGATGTCAATCTTGATCTATGATTACAAATTATTTAATTGAAAATTTAAAGATAAATTACAAGGATTTTTAATTTATCTAATTCTAATTATAAATTAGAATTATAATATATAATCAGTGCCAACATATTTGGTAACTTAATGGACCTCACATAAAGAATGGATTAAAGAGAGCAAAGATATTTTAATCAAGTTAGACTTGATTGTAAAGTTTAAGAAACTTTATGATTAAATATGGGATATTTAATCAATAAGGATCAATATGAGATATTAGATCTTATTTGGGCATAATTGGTATTTAATTAGAATTATTTGTAATTCTAATTAAAGTTTAATTGAAATTAAAATTTAATTTCCATTAAACTACTAAAACGTCCAAAACTTATTATAAATAGTTTTAAGCTCTAATGGAGCTAGCACTTTTTACTTAACCCTCTATGTAGGAGTTACAGAGTTCTTTCAACCCATTATGTGGATACCGTTAGAGGCTGGACATTTGTGTGGCTATGACGGTTGAGACAGATCAATTTTTGAAATGGTTCGAGGGTTACGATAAAAAAATGATCAAGCTTCGAAATAAGGTACAAATTAAGATTCCGCTTTATTATGATTCTTTTAAAACATTTTATAAAATTAAAGAGATCTTGATTTTTGAGAAATTCAAGGTTATGAAAAAATTTCGTAATTATTCTACTACTGTCAGATCGATTCTCATTCTGATTTTTCGATACTCATTGCTAGGAAGCAGTAGTGGTGTCGATCTTGATTTTTGAGAAATTCAAGGTTATGAAAAAATTTCGTAATTATTCTACTACTGTCAGATCGATTCTCATTCTGATTTTTCGATACTCATTGCTAGGAAGCAGTAGTGGTGTCCCCAAATTGCACTCATGAATATAAGCCTGAGAAAGATGAGAGCATGTTTAAGAAATTTCAATAGCAACAATGAGGCCGACCAACAACGTAAGTATAATCATTAAAACAGTAGGAGCCATGGTTCCCCTTCTACAGAGGCCATAATTCTTGATTGTTTGTAGTGACACTAGAAGAAGACCCACTTGAACAAACTCTCTCTCTTTTTTCATGGTAACAATACGATATAATCCATAAGGATTTCCAGGATTTTTGTGGCATATATAATCACTATAGCACTTGGTGGAAGCTTTGATCGTGAGTTCATAAAGCTACTGGATATAGGTAGGTCCTTTTTCTTAAAAAAGTTTTATACAACTCGTAAAAAAAGCGAAAACCCAAATTGACAAAGGCCCAATTGTCCTTGAGAATTTCTAAAGCCTGTTTGTCTAAGTCCTCTCATTACATTATGACCAAGAGACAATACAGTTTGACTTCATTCTTCTGATATAAGATTAATCAAACCCCTACTAAGAGCAGGAACTGTTAGCTGATTCCTTGGCTAATTTGTGAAAGTGATTTTAGTGCAATAGCTTAGCTAAGGCTAAGACAAATTACAGAGAAAAACCTCATGCCGGTTTTCAGTAATGAAGGAGAATGAAGACAACTACAGAAACTCATCTTGCCTTTTCAACATGTTAGCTAGGTGTCACCAAACTACAAAGCCATATGTCTTAAGGCATGTAATGCCATTTGTTCAACAATTAAGCTACCACTAATCCACTCATAATGCTGCCTTTTGTCAACCTTTAATCAGTCCACATGTCACACCAAAATTGGTCCACTTGTCACATACTAATTTAATTGTCATTTAATTACTAGTCCATTTTTCATATATTTAACTATGCCTAATATCGCTCAATTTTAGGCTTAATCCCACTAATTTTTCATGTATCAATTTATCCTACCTCTTGACATTTTTCCTAGTCTAAATATACATTTTAATTCATCAATCTCCTAATTAATCCCAATTAATTTCAATTTACTAATTGAAATCCAATCATACCAAAATTCAAGACATATCAAGTCATAATTCACCTCATGTTCACTTAACATTTTTCATATCTCGGGACATATCAAATAAGTGCATATGCTTACATGTAATGTGTACAAATATCAATTCATGTGTGAATGCTAATGTTATACATGTATATGCAATGCTTGATATAGGGTTGAAACCTAAGCATAAACCGGAAAATAGGATATTACAGTTCTCCCCCTTAAGAAATTTTGTTTTTGAAATTCTTACCTGAATAATCAAATAGGTAAGGGTACTGTCTCCTTATGTTCTCTTCTTTGCCTATCTAATTTTTTCACTCAAATGATTTCTCCAAAGGGCTTTCACCAATGGGATCACTCGATTTCTCAATTGCTTATTCTGATAGCCAATTATCTTAACTAGTTCTTCAACATAACTCAGATTACTAGAAACTGCAATCTCCTGAGTCGGTATTATAAGAGTTGGATCCAGCCAATATCTCCTAAGCATACTCACATGAAACACATTATGTATCTGTGCCATTTTAAAATGTATGGCTAACTTATAAGCCAATGGTCCAATTCTTTAAATTATCTCATACTTTTATAAGCCAATGGTCCAATTCTTTAAATTATCTCATACTTTCAGAAATATTTTATCTCCTACCTGATACTCCATATCTCTTCTGTGCTGATCCACATAACTCTTTTGTCTGTGTTATGCTGCTTTTATTCTACTTTGTATTAGTTTCACTTTATCAAAAGTATCCTGGATCAGTTATAAGCCTTCAATTCTTAGACCCTCTTTATCCCAATATAAAGGCGAACAACACTTCCTGCCATACAATGCCTCATATGGAGCCATATCGATACTATTGTGATACTAATTGTTATAAGCAAATTCAATAAGAGCCATATACAGATCCCATGCTCCTTGGAACTCCAAAACATAAGCTCTGAGCATATCCTCAACAATCTTAATTGTTCTCTCACTCTGACCATCTGTCTGAGGATGAAATGCAGTACTGAAGTTTAACTTCGTACCCAAAGTTGTCTGTAAGCTACCCCAAAATCTTGAGGTAAATCTAAAATCCCTGTCCGATACAATAGACACTGGAATCCTATGTAATCTCAATACTTCATTCACATATCTCCGAGCTAACTGCTCTAGTGAGTTATTCTCTTTCACTAGCAAGAAATGAGTCAATTTAGTCAATCTATCAACAATGATCCAAATGGCATCAGGTTGCCTTGGAGTTCTCAGCAAACCCATAACAAAATCCATAATAATCCTCTCTCATTTCCACTTCAAAATGGGCAAAGACTGTAACTTACCAATTGGAGCCTGATGCTCTGCTTTAATTTGTTGTCAAGTCAAACACTTAACCACATATTCAACCACTTGCTTCTTCATCCCTGGCTACCAGAAATGCTATTTCAACGTATTATAGATCTTGGTAGTACCAGGATGCATAGCACAGTAAGCTTCCTCCAGAATCTCTTTCCTCAGATCATCCACATCAGGAAAACATAATGTCTGCTTTAACCATAATGTTTCATCTCTCAACTTAAATTCATAATCCGGATTCACTTTCAATTTCTCAATTAACTTTACTAACTTAGGATCATTACTCTGGGCTTTCCTTATCCTCTCAGGTAATACAAGTCTCAGCTTTAGTGTAGCTATCAATGCCTCATCTTGCCCTAATCTCAACTCAACATTCAATGCTCTTAATTGAACTAAGTTAGGCAACCTCAATAACTGTACTTGAGCCACACTGCTATTAGACTTCTTACTTAATGCATCAGCTACTACATTAGCTTTACCAGGATGATGCTCAATTGTACAACCATAATCCTTTAACAATTCTATCCACTACCTCTGTCTCATATTCAAATCTTTCTGACTCAACAGATATTTCAAACTTTTATGATCAGTGAATACCTGAAAAGTTTCTCCATACAGATAGTGTATCCAAATCTTCAGAGCAAATACGATTACAGAAAGCTCTAAATAATGTACCGAATGATTAAACTCGTGAGACCTTAACTGTCTCGATGCATATGTTATTACCTTACCATACTGCATCAGTACACATCTTAGCCCTTGGTGTGAAGCATCACTGTACACCACATACCCTCCAGTTCCAAATGGAATAACTAACACTGGTGTTGCAGTTAACCGATGCTTTATCTCCTCAAAACTTCTCTGACAATCATCATTCCATCTGAATGGAAAATTCTTTCTCATAAGCTTTGTCAAAGGGGATGAGATTAAAACCTTCTGTAATAACCAGCTAAACCAAGAAAACTCTAAATCTCAGTCACATTTCTTAGAGCTTCCCACTTCATCACTGCTTCTATTTTCTTTAAGTCTACCTGTATGCTTTGTTCAGACACAACATGACCTAAGAACACTACTTGATTAAGTCAAAATTCACACTTATTGAATTTGGCATACAACTATTTCTCCCTCATTATTAGTAGAACCTATTTTAGATGTTTAACATGCTGCTCTCTACACTTTGAATACTCTAAGATATCATCAATAAACACAATCGTGAAATGATCTAAATAAGGTCGAAATACCTTGTTCATCAAGGCCATAAAAGCTACTAGGGCAATAGTCAACCCAAACGGTATCACCAAAAACTCGAAGTGCCCATATCTCGTTCTAAATGCACTTTTCGGTACATTAGCTTCAGCTATCTTCAAATGATAACATCCCAATCTCAAATCAAATTTAGTGAACACCTGAGCTCCCTATAACTGATCAAGCAAATCATCTATCCTCAGTAGAGGATACTTATTCTTTACTGTCACCTGATTCTAATATTTATAATCAATACAAAACCTTAGTATCCCATCCTTGTTCTTTACAAACAATACCGAAACTCCCCACGGTCTAATGAAACCCTTATCCAGTAACTCTTGTAACTGGGTCTTCAGTTTCTTCAATTATACAGGTGCCATCTTATATGGAGGAATTGATATAAAAGCGGTACCTGGAACAAGGTCAATGGTAAACTCTGTCTCCCTTTCTGAGGGTAAACTTGGTAGTTCTATAGGAAATAGGAAATTCCTAACAACTGGAATATCATGAATGGTTTGTTCATTCCGAGTATCAACTACGTGGGCTAGATAAGCCTCACATCCACCTCAGATCAGTTTCAAAGCACTCATGAATGATATTAGTTAGGCTGGCACTGCCTAAATAACTCCTCGAAACACCACTCTCGGCTGATTAGGGGATTTAAGAACTACTTCTTTAGTATAGAGTTCATCACAGCCCGATGAGCAGTGAGCCAATCCATGCCTAGAATAATATATTTCCTTTAACTGCAATATAATCAAATCAGTTTCTAATTATGCTTGATCAATCCGAACTATACATCCTTTACATACCTCACTAAGCACTGTGGTACTACCCACTGGAGTACTCACCTTTAATTCACATTTCAATATCTCTCTCTTACAATGCAATCTAGATGCCAGATGCGATGTGATGAATGAATGCGTAGATCCTGGATCTACCAATGCAAATGCTTCAAAATTAAAAAAAATCAACACACCTGCTACTACATCTGAGGAGTTCTGCGCCTCCTGTCTGGTGATGGCATAGACCCTGGCTTGAGACTGCGGTTAGTTACTCTGCACCTTAGTCCTGAAACTGGGCCCTGCAGATTGTGTTCTGCCTCTACCTCTGCCTCTCTGTACTAATCTAGTAGCTCTACTATGCTAAACCGTTATCTCAGTTATTATTCCTCCTCTAACACCAGACTGTGGTCCTAAATTATCGAGACAATCTCTGATCTGATGTTCTATAGAGCTGTAATGGAAACATGCTCCCAATAACTTCCAAAACTCACCACCATGCTTCTTACCACAATGTTCACAATCAGGCATCTGTTGTGACTACCCTCTTGACACTGGTCCTCTACCTCTACCAGTCTGAACAAATCCACCTTTTGGTCTAAACCCTGATTATCTCAATGTAGTTTGGAATTGAGACGATCTGTTATGACATTTACTAAAGCTTCTGCCAGAATCAGCCTAAGATTCAACCTGCCTCTTCCCTCTAGAATCATTCTATACTTTCTCTGACCATCTTTTAACAACTACTTAATTCTGATCGAGGCCGCTCGTAGTTCTGTAAAACTACCCAAATTAGAAATGGCTAAACTCGTTCTTATTTCCATATTCAACCTGTCCTCAAATCGTCTACATTTGTCTTCCTCAATTAGAATCAATGCAGTTGCATACCCCATTAACTCATTGAATCTTATCTCATACTCTACCACTGTGAGACTGTTTTGCTTCAGATCTAGAAATTCTTTCATATTTCTGTCCAGATAAATCTTAGGCATATAATTCTCTCGAAACACCCTCAAAAAATCTTTCCAAGTCAAACTACTAGGTCTGGTGCCTGGAACAATTTTCCACCACTAGTATGCTTGACGTTGTAGAAGTGAGACCACATAATAAAATCTCCCATCTGCCTCACATTCCATCTGATCGAACACTCTTTCAGTTCTCTCTAACCACCAATTTGCCTGAGTAGGGTCTATACATCTGTAAAAGTCCACAGCCCCCTGCTTTTTTAGCTTATCGTATCTCCTTTCTTGCCTCTCCGAAATTCTCAAAGGCATTTGAGCAAACTCAGGTATAAGAGACTCCCTATTGACTCCTACATGCAGACTCTATGTCAGCTGACTCTCCAACTTGATCTCTTATAGTAGATAACCTATAACAAAAATAGTTGTGATTACTATATGAATCTCTCACTCAATATCATTTGTAAATGTCCTTATACGTCCCTATGGATGCCAAACCATACTCTGATACCAAAATTGTAACATCCCACTATCATTGAGTATATACCCGAACATCCAGAGGACATTCAAGTACATATCCTATGACAATGGTATGTTAGAGCAAGCATAATCTCTTAAATGGCATCATAAAGAATTCCCAATACTAAAAACCTCAACTCTTCATTTCATTTATTCACAAAAGTTTACATTGTAGTCATTAAAACAAATATTTACATTACCAAACATGAGAAAGTTTACAATCCTTTATACAAAAGTTCTATATGTCAAACAAACTACATAATACAATCTACAACTCCTCTAATGTCAGCTGATAGACCTTTGATCCATATCTTAATCCAAAATGTTTCTCTAGAAAGTCTTAGGAACTAGGTCTCCTATCTTGTACCTAAAAAGTCACGCTGCAATTTTTGATGAGTTTTGCAAACTCAGTGAGTGAACCTTCATTGATGATCTCACTTAAATAAAATACACAAGTATCACACAGCCAACCAATTTCACAACATTTTCCATCTCAAAAAGACATAATGAATGTCACAGATTTCACATACATTCTTTCAGAACATATATAACCCAATCAATCTCATTATCATGCCATATCACTTTTTCATCACAATTTCAGAAAAGGTTTCATAATCATATATTTCATAATCATAAATATACAAATGTAGATGCATATGAGACTCCAAATTCATTATTATTTGTTGTGACCGAGTCCTTTTCAGATACAGATATAGATACTGTCCCATTACGGGCTCAGTCAGATACAGAAATCACGGAGCCAGGCTCTACATTTAGAGAACATAATTCTAAGCTTATAACTCTTTCAGACTGGCTACTCCGATCACAATGCCTTTATCTGAACATGCATTTAATGTAACGCATCAAATCAGCATTTCCATGAAAAACCACTCTCCATGATCGTGACAGAAGCTCCACGATAGTGGGCTATCCTTTTCCTGCACTTTTTCCAGATTTTCTTAGGACAAGTTTCAGGTCAGTTTTGTATAACCATTATGATATAGAAATTGAGGTTTCTAGGCAATATTTTCTTCTAAACAAATGTTCCTCTATGTCTTAAGTTTCTAATGAACTAAAGTTCATACAATTTGGTTTATTATTCCTAGAGTTATACCTAAAATACTATAGATTATTCTCGAACAGCTACAACACCCAATACTTAACTTCAAGCCAAATTTCAAAACCCTTACGGACAGAATTAAAATTCAATTATGTCATAAAAATTGTATCCATATGTCTTTAGTTAAATATAAATTAAAATTATCCCATTTGGATATATACAGATCAAGATATGGACAAAATACAGATGCCTATTTAGTGGAAACACTCCATCTAACATATTCTAGCACACTTCATTATCAACCTTACATAAAGTTCATTCCAGTTCATGCATAATTCTCATACCATATAATATGCCTTAATGCTCATATTGTTACTTACCTATTAGACTTCCAATTGAACACAAAACTTTATATTAAACAAAGTCTCCAATCATGCAAGATCAATCACGAACTCAAAGTGAAAATAGATTGTTTTTGGACAGCAATATGAAGAGCACTTTTTAGCTAATTCCTTGGACAATTTGTGAAAGTGATTTTTGTGCAATAGTTTAGCTAGGGCTAAGACAAATTACAGAGAAAAACCTCATGCAAGTTTTCGGTGGTGAAGGAGAATGAAGGTAGCTACAAAAACTCATTTTGCCTCTTCAACATATTAGCTAGGTGTCATCAAATTACAAAGCCATATGTTTTAAGGTATGTAATGTCATTTGTTCAACAATTAAGCTGCCACTAATCCACTCATAATGCTGCCATTTGTCACCCTTTAATCAGTCCATATGTTATACCAAGATTGATCCACTTGTCACATACTAATTGATCCAATTGTCATTTAATTACTAGTCCATTTGTCACACATTTAATTGTGCCAAATATCACTCAATTTTAGGCTTAATCCTCCTAATTTTTCATGTATCAATTTATCCTACCTCTTGGCATTTTTCCTAGTCCAAATATACATTTTAATTCATCAATCTCCCAATTAATCACAATTAATTCCAATTTACCAATTGAAATCCAATCATACCAAAATTCAAGACATATCAAGTCATAATTCCCTCATGTTCACTTAACATTTTCCATACCCCGGGACATGTAAAATGAGTGCATATGCTTACTTGTAATGTGTACAAATATCAATTCATGTATGAATGCTAATGTTATGCATGTATATGCAATGCTTAATCTAGGGTTCAACCTTAAGCATAAACCAGAAAATAGGATATTACATTTGTGGTCTTAAAAGCCTATTTATATATGACTATCTTACAACATTCTGACAATTCAACAAGATCTTAGGCTTCATTATCATCCATAGATTTCAACTCTTCTTCCATGGCTTCTAACCACTTATTAGAATTTTCATTTTCAATGGCTTGTGAAAATATAACTAGATTTTTTTTCAAATCCTAAGTCACCTTCTACCCATTGTAAATAAACCATATAATCATTAGAAATAGCTAATCTCCTTTTTCTTTGAGTTCTTTTTAATGCTACTTCATATAGCTTAATTATGACTTCATTATTTGAATTTTGTACGAGTATTTTTGTTTCTTTAAGTTGTCAAAATTTTCAACAACTTTAGGGACAAATACTTAAGGATAAGTTATTAACAAGGGAATTTGCATTCTAACTTCTTGAATTTTCATTTTATGTGATTCTAAACTCCTACTAATTACATCATTTTCAATTAATATAATATTTTCAATTTCAATAATCCTTATACTATGGTTATGACAATAAAATCAATGAAAAAGTCACTAGTTGTTCTTAAATTCAATTTTCTTTCATGTGGATTACAGGTTTTTACTCTTGTTGGGTAACTCAAAACATTTAGGTGCTTTAAAATAGGTTTCCTTAATGTCAAAAGTTCAAAATGTGTCTTAGGAACTGCTTTACTAGGAGCCTACTTAATAAATACATGGCAATTTTCAAAGTATGCACCCACATTAATGAAGGTAAAGAACAATGATTCATCATACTCCTAAGTGTGTCCATTAAAGTACGATTACATCACATAATTTTGTTATGGTGTACCTAACATTATGTATTGAACACATATGCCATGCTTTTCAAGAAATTTCACAAATGGACTAGGAAATTGTCCATTTTCATTATATTTCTCGTAATATTCACTATTCATATTAGATATGATAATTTTCACCTTTCGATTTAATTGTATTTCTACCTCATTAAGAAACACCTATAAGGCATTTACTAATTGAGATTTTTCATGCAGTCAATAAATGTAGCCATAATGTGAAAATCATTAATAGAAGTGATGAAAAAAATTTATCCACTAAATAATAGGACATAGAAAGGCCTACATATATTAGTGGGTATAATTTCAAGGAGTTGTGTGCTTCTTATGGCTTCTTTATTAATTATGTGTTTTATATATTTTCCTTTAATTTAATCCACTCAAATGCCAAAATTAGTAAAATCTAAAACTAAGACTATTTCATTCTTCACTAAGCTGGCTATTATTTCTTTGGGTATGTGATTCAAATGTTTATACAACTCATCACAAAGAATACTAGAACCAATAAAACAATTATGTTTAAACAAGCTAAAACATTCATTACCAAAATTTAAAAAGTATAAAAAATATCAAGTTTTGACAAAGAAACTAGGTTTTGAGAAATAGTAGGAACATAAAATGTTTGGAAAAGGTCTAAATAATGTCAAGTGTCTAAAATCAAACATTAGATTCCAGTAGCCTCAACAGTAGCTTCAACCTGGTTTCCTATTGAGATATTTTTTTCATTTAGATTTACAATTTGGGTCATAAGGAATCCTTGCATCATATTTGTAACATGAGTGGTACATCCGTAATCAATTCACCAAGTATTATAAGGAGGTTCCACTAAATTTGATTCAAAACATACTAAACCATTAGACTTACCTTTCTTTTTGAACTATGCCTTAATGTTTCAGGCAATCTTTTTCTATTTATCATATAGAAATGGCATCTATCATTCTTTGGTTCCTTCTTACTAATTGAAGTTGATGAAACAATAACCTTATGCACTAAGTTCTTTCCCTTTGTTTTATCCGTTTTGAACTTCTTTCTAGCTCCTTGATGTCCTACAAAATTAATTAAGTGAACTCCTTGTTTCTTAAGCCTTGTTTCCTTTTGGATAAGTATACTTTGCAATTCATTCACATTTCATTTATCTTTTATAGTATTTATTGTTGTATATATCATCTCAATGACATGTTCATGCCTAGTATGAGAACCATCAAACTTTATAGTGGTTAGCGTGCCTATTAAAGTCCCAAAAAGTGACTTATCAGTAGAGTCAGTATGAGAAATATCTTCATCAAACTTAAGATTTGCTTAGCACTTCAATTTTGGGAATTTTAGGCTTAATTTTGCCACCTACAGGCATTTGCATAAACATTAAACTTAATCTATTTAATCTTTCCCAAAGTTCGTGGAAAGATTTTCTTTAGCACTACTAGTATAAATAAAAGTAACAAGCTTATTGGTTTTGAGTTCCAAGTCAAGACTCAAGATTCGTAGGTTGAACTAATCTTATTCACACCATTCAGTAAAATTAAACCCATTAAACTTCATAATAGACGAAGCTTGTGAGTGAATAACAACAGAATTAAATGTTACAAACTTTGAGTGATAATTTAAATACATAAGTAGAATAAAGTAACAATCATATTAACAATGTATATATTGTGGTTTTCCTTTGGTTAAAACAACAGTACATAAAATAACAAACACTAATGTTTAATATTATTTTTACGTTATTGATAATTACATATACTATCATTAGATATGTTCATTATATTTGGATTATACTAAACATATCTAATGAAGTTTAATAATTAATCATGGTCATGTCATTGAAGTAAAATTAAATAATCAAATTTCAAATAATTCTTAAATATTTTATAGGGTTAATTACTAAAAAACCCAAACTTTTGTTAAATTTTCAATTATAGCCCGAACTTTAAAAAGTCACAATAAAATGCCCAAACTTTTAATTTTTTCAATTCTAGCCTAAACTTTAAAAAGTGGAAATAAAAAGCTCAAACTTTCAATTTTCTTTAATTCTAGCCCAACATTATCTATTGTTCTCTAGATGCCCTCATCCTTTTTTTTCTATTTATTTTTCTAATGCCCCAAACTACTCTCACATTACAGAGTACTGCACTAGTAAGCTCTTCATTTTTAGTTCATTCTCCTTATGCCTTAAGTGTGAAGACGTCGGTGTTGCGTAATCTGAAAATCAAAGGATGAGGGCGTCAAGAGAACAAACTGAAAATGAAAGAAAAAACTGAAATCAAAGTGTAAGGTTGTCAGGGTTGCGTAATCTGATTTAGGTCATTTTTAAACAACGACGTTGTTGTAATTATGTAATTAAATGACGTCGTTTCATTAATCTTCATTTGTTTTGTTTAGTTTGGTTGACATGTATTAATAATTAAGGTTTGTAAGACACGTGGTAAGTCACGTCAATAAACTTAATAGAAGCACTAACGTCGAGATAGAATTAAAAAAAATCGAAACTTTGAGCATTTTATTGCTACTTTTTGAAATTCGAGCTAGAATTGAAAAAATTGAAAGTTTGTGCATTTTATTGCTAATTTTTAAAGTTCGAGCTATAATTGAAAATTTGAAAGTTTGGACTTTTTTTCAGTAATTAACCCTATTTTATATCCAATGAACTTTAGTATACCAATTAAATATATATCATTATGTCATTTCAATCATAAGCATCACATTATCATAGGTAACTAATTATTAATATTTTTATGAAAAATTTATTATTTAATCGCTTTGGTGATTAAAAAATTATTCATTACATAAATATTAAACTAAATAAATTAAATTATCATTACATATGATAGACCACTAATGGATTTTTAATCTAAAATAATTGAATAATAGGAAAACATAAAAAATTTATGCAATGGCTAAAATAATATAATTTCCGATCTTAAGTACCATTATAATAATATTCTTTTGGACATGTTTTCTTAATGCCTTCCTACATATTATTTTAGTTACATTAATATTCTTTCACTTTTATTTACTTTATTTGTAATGGATAATGTCTACTTCATAGTTATAAACATTATCTTTATCTAAACAAGAATTTACAATTAATACAGTAATTAAAAATAAGCATTCATATTTAATAAATACACATCATGCTTAATCATTTACTATACAATGTTAGTTTTCAAACTATCATCATCTTATCATAAAGAATCTCATCCAAGATCATTTATGAATTAAATACAAGTATAAGAATAATCCTCGAACAACAATTCAGTATATTCATAGTATATTTAGTTTAATCAATCTTTAAAAATTATTAATTCTTAAAATAAATCTTTGATACCACATATAATCAGAATATATGTAAAAATGTAAACTTTAACTCTATAATTTTCATGAAAGACAATAACTAACCTTTATCATTGAAGAAGGTTACATCAGTATTACAAATTTTTTCCTTTTGATGAGGAGGCAAGGAGACATATTCCGGAACGGATGTCTAAAAAAATTGGAACAATTTGTGTGATTATTGGGCCTTTCCCAATGTTCAGGTTTGTTTTATTTCCCTTCACATTTGCTTCCATTAATCTTGTTAGATGATTTAATGACTATCTTTTTTTCTTTATTTAGAAAAAATGTAAGAAGGCCAAGATGAACAAAGGACAAATGAGAAGTCCTCACAACTAAGACTCTAAATCATTTATTGTCGTGTGAAATGAATATGTAAGATATTCGTTTGCAACTTATAATTATATCAATAAACAATATATTATTTATCGTGCATTGTATTTTTTTTATAAAACAAAGTGAGAAGGAACTATATGGATAAGAGTGTGATCCTATCACACTCTGCAAACTCACTCACTATAAGGAAAGTTAAGGGTGGATGTTTGAAGAAGTACAAAATAACTATGTAAGGATAAAATTTTGTTTAAATTTTAAGTTTGTTTGTTTTTGTAGTAATAATTAATAATATTTGCATTGAATACTTGTTTTGTTTTTTAAATTTGAGAATAAGATGCAAGACTTGCTGCAAACATCAATGTCTGAGGGAAATAAGGCAAATGTAGATGACATTTGCAACAAGGTGCTACGTACACGATCCAAATATATCAAAGGTCTTGGATTAGACCCTAAGTCAACTCCTTCATCCTCATCAAGACCAACATATGTTCAATGTCTTGAAAAAGGAAAACAAGTCACCTAAGAAAAATGTGGCCAAGTACGAAAAGTACCTCAAAAAATTACTTGGCCCAGATTATGTAAGTAGTGAAGATGAAAATGAGGCGGAGTGATTAAACTAATCTCTATATTTATTTTTTTATATAAGTGTTTTTGAAGTTGTAATTAAAATCTTGTACACAAACAAATTTAATGATACTTTATTTTTTATATATAATGCTTCAAATCATCAATTATTTTTGTAACATCCCCTCACCTATTGCCGTGAATAGGAGTGTATAAGTGTACAGTGACATATGCATGCATTCATATATGC
>JAOQMS010044718.1:0-10000 GCA_027563885.1 Erythroxylum longipes | reverse complement strand
CTCACGACCTTGTGCTTGCTCTCACCCTTTTTCTTGCTATTTCCACCTTGTTGTCTTCTTCATTTGTCACTAAAAGAGCTAACCCTACCACCTCCTTGATGATGATCGATTGATTCTTGGAAAGCTTGATTTGAAGACTTTGAAGCAAAACAAGTAAGTATAAAGCATTATCCTTCTTGATTTGTTGAATGAAGCATGTATGAAGATAGTTAGGTGTTAAATGATCATGAAATGAGGGTATATATATGCTGAAATGTAAATGAGAAAACTTGGATATGTAAATGTTTGGTTTTTACATATATAATGAGTAATGATTCATTAATTGATGTAGTGATGCTTTTAGGTTAAAATGATGATGAGAATGGTGTATATTTGATTAGCGAATGGATGTTTTTATTCTCTGTTTTCCTTATATTAACGTGGATTGCTTTGGGTGTTATGTAGATGAGTTAAAATGAGTTTAAAGCTAATGAAAAAAGAGTACTATGGTGTCTTTAAATGGAAAGAGTTAGTGTGATAAGTTAGAGATGAAATGAAGGTGATAAAGGGAGTTGAACATGTACAGAAATTTATGATGAATGTGTATAAGTAGGAATGTTCTATTTTTGGATTAATAATCAAACGTAGATTATGTTTTGGTTGTAAATGGTATTGAATTGGAATGGAGGTGAGAATGAATAGGAATTGAAGTAGGAATGATAAGATATGCATAAGATGTGTTAGATAAAACTTGTACGAGTTGTAAATCCAAAAAATGGCTAGTAAATGTCCGTTAGGCACATTTCAGGTCCACTGGGCAGACATTCTCTGGAATTCCAATGTTCCAGCTGTTTATGTCCGTTTGGAGGAACATAAGTCTGTTAGGCGAACGTTCTCTAGATACCTATATAAATGCGCAATTACCCTTTATACGACAAAATCTCTATTTAGGTCTTCTACAAAAGTTGTAAAACTCGAAGTCCTCTTCAAAAGTGTACTTGAATGACTTTAATCCAATGTCTACAGCGAAAGTTATGCCTTATGTCCTAAAATCATATATATAAATTGTTGACTTATCAATGCTTTCCTATGATACATTTAGGCTTGAATGAAGCTTGAAATGTATGTAGTTTGATATGAAAATAATAGATAAAAATGAGTGATATGTTTAGGGTGACGATTGAGGATATAAACATAAGATTGGATTGTCGTATATCAAGTGTTCAAATATGGACTTTTGGGATGTTATAAGAATGAAGGTGAACCTATGATGGCTAATGAGATTCCATTAAGATGAATGATGAGTATTAAGTAAAGATGAATGATAAATGGGATATTTTGTGATCTTAGGAAGCTAAAATAACCTTAGTGAATGATTGAATGATGTGTATTAGGTAAGAATGAATAAGAACTTGAATATTATGTGAACTTAGAATGCTAGAAAAGTTATGTTATTTGAATGACCAAGTTTTTTTAGGTATGAACCTAGAGTAAGCTTGACACACACAAATGATGTTAAAAATTAAATGATATGATTAAGGATAAATACATGGAATAGTTAATATGAGCATGCATTATACATTACACATATACATATGTGTATGACTAAATGTTTATATGATTATGCTATTAGTAATGTGTGTACAAAGTGTATTGCATGAAGTTGATACACAGGATTGAATGTCAATGCCTAGACATTTCCGAAACTTGGAAGTTAATGCTAATCTGGAGTGTAATGTGAGTAACCTAGATGGTCTCACATGTTTAATTGTTTTTTTTGAATTATTATGTGATATAGATGCTTTCATTTAGAACATTGAATTTCTGATGCGTTTGGTGCATGAAAAACTCATTGGAAGTGCTCATTGTATATAAATTTGACTAAATAAGTGATTCTCAACTTAAATGTTGAATGCTGGACCCAGGGTCTGATGACAAATGTGAATGGGAATGTGAAAGTGAATATGAAAGTGTAAGATTGAGCACAATTGATTGACTGAATACATGTGATGCATTTCATTACATAAATGCATGATAACATAAAGGTTGTTGTGACCGGAGTAGCCACCGAAAAAGAGCTTAAGGCTTAGAAAGAGAAGAAACAGCTTAAAGCTTAGAATGTAGTAAGAGCCTCTGGCTCACTATGTAAAATGAGTCATGTATCCCCAACAGATAAGGGACAGTTATTAATGAGCTCGGTATCCACAATAGATATAGGACAGTTATAGGCACTTGGTCACAACAATAATAATTGAAAGTGAATCTCATGAGCATTGCATATATAATTGATATGTATGTTTAAATGACAGAAATGAACTGTTTCAATTGTTCAAATGTGAAATGTGAAATAAATGAATAAAGTGTTAATTGATGCTAAATGATTAATTAATGAAGTTATGTGAATTATGTGATTACATGAACTGTATATGTTATGTGTTATAAGTGAGCCATCAATGATGGGTACCTCACTAAGTTCGCAAAACTCAACAAAATTGCAACCTTTTTTTTCAGGCTCAGAGGAGATACCTAGTTAGATAAACTCGAAATATAACCACCAAAGTCAAATAAGAGATAGAGGTCAGGATCAGTTGGCGTTTGCATTTTTTTAATTTTTGTATTAAAGTACGTATTCCGCAATTACTGTACCTTGTGTATATGAATAATTTTGATATGTAATGGCTTTATGACTAAAAGTATTTCGAATTTGTAAAGAGCCCAAATGATTACTAGAATTCAACAATGTGTATATTGTTTGTGACAATTGTGATTGAAATTGTTATAAATAAAATGGGCCATTAATGATTATCGGTTTTTCAAAAAATGTGTGTGATGGTTGAGAAAAATTTGCAATGAGTTCTGTTTGACTGCTTTAGCACGCCACTTTCACAAGGTGTGTGTCTGAATGTCCTTGGGATGTACGGATGCGTGCTTGGTGGAAGTGGGGTTCTACAATATTAATAATTTTAAGTTTTTGGACCTAGGCCCTAATATGCCACTTGGCATACACGTGATAGAGCGCCAGCTAATTGATTTTAAAAATAATAAAAAATTCATGTTATTGTTGATAAACAAAAGTTTAACTCCATTAAATTTTTTGTTAAGCTAGGGTCTATTGTAAATGTTTTGAAAATATTTGAAATTGAATGTTCTACAATATTAAGATTTAAGTTATATTCTAATGAAAACATTAAAATTTTAAATGGCATTTTTACCATAAAGAAATTATCAATACATAGAATTATTTGAGGAATGGCTAAGCATCTATGAACAAATTTTATAAGAATAATTTTACTTATATTTAGAAGTACATTTGTAAACAAACACCTTATTTCATAAGTGATATGAACCTTTTTTCTCTTAATTATCATATTTTTTACTTAAAAATATTGAAATTTTTCATTTTAAAAAAGCACTTTAATGTCACACTGAATTACAAAAGAGGAACTTTACTTTGAAATCAAAGTTAAATTATCAAGAGGAGTCTACAACTTAATAGTGGATAGATTAAGCACTAGTGGAATTTTATAAAAGGAGGATTCCACCCTTAATTCAAAACTTTAAGATATTAGATATTTTTTATATGTAATTAATTTTATTATTTGTTTATTTCGATATGAAAAAAACTGCTTATATAATCTTTCAAAACAAATAAAAAGAGGATCAGTCTAAAGAATAACAAATTTTCTATGCTTTAAGATATTATATAATATTTTATATATAATCATTTTTATTTCCCATATTTTTTGATATGGAAAACTCTATTTATATAATATTTCAATATAAACTAAAAGGAAAAACCCATCGAATAATAAAATTTATATAATTTTGAAGCTATATATATAAAACAATTGGATAAGAAATTTCAAAATTAGTGAAGTAAAACTAAAAATTAGATAGAAGAGTTAAATTTTATAACTGCTAGTAAAACCTCTTACCTCAAATAGATCCATGAATAGAACTTTTTAATTTTGTTATCTTATGTTATTCTTCTTTCTTATTCCTACAAAATCAATAAGCTCCCGTTTAAGTTTTTTACCCATGAACATCAAATTAACGAAAAAGCCTTTTATTAATAAAAAAGATTTGTATAACAAGTGCTAAAGGTAATTGCCTTTAGAGCACTTCCCTAAAACTTTGCCATTAATAGTTTACTCACCTATTGGATAGTTTTGCCTCCTACCCCCTTTGACTTAGGGAAACAAATATCTTTCTAACTAGCTTGGGAAAAAGGCTCGATAGTTATGTTCCTAGTCTACAAGAAATTTCTTAGGAGCCTTTTAATATTCTTACAAATTTCCTTAGGAAGAACAAATGATCAACTAGTAAGTATGCATATTACTCAAGACAAAAAGAAAGAGCTACAACTACCTACAAAAGATAAGCATTTTATTGTCTAGCTCACAATTCTTGTTTTGATAACATCAAATAGCAACTGAAAATTTGAATAAGTTATTCTTCTGGATGATCTAGGAAGCCTTAAATAAATAAATGGGTTTACTTGATTGACAAGCCTAAAAATCAAGTCAAATTATATGCCAATGAAGAAGCATCTGCTGAACAGTATTATAAAGCTCTTATCCCTATTGATATTTAGACTAGAAAGAGAACTAAAATCACCAAAAGACATTAAAAGGCATTATATCGAAGTAGAATTAGCACCACAAAACAATGAAAGATTATCTATAAAGGTAAATTGTGATATTCCCAAGCTTCTACATTTTTTATGAAATTTGAACCTATTGTCTAACCTTGCATTCTACATCATAATCCTAGATAGGACTTCAATATATATGGTAAAAAGAAAAGGCAAAAGAGGATTCCCTTTTTTAATGCCTTTTTCACCTTAAAGATGGGAGAATTTTCTCCATTTATCAGGACACTGAATGATGTTGTAGTTAAATATTGACTTATTTAATTGATGAAAGTAGCTGGATAACCAAAAGTATGGAAATAAAATAAAGGGTTAATTGGAAAAAGATCTTAAAATTTACTCAATTTTTCAATTATACCTTGGACTTTAAAAATTGGTAACTAAAAACTCAAACTTTCAATTTTTTTAAATCTAGCTCGATTTTAGTATCTCTGTTAATGTTGCTGACGTGGCTAATCAGATAAGATAAAAACCTTAAACATTTAGACACACCAAACTTAATTAAAATAAGTAATTAAGTTTCACTAAGTTAGTTAAGGAAACTACTTCATTTAGGGTTAAAAAAAGAGAGAAAGTATCACCATTAGAGAAATTAGAACATGAAAAATCAATCAAATTATTTTTAATAAGCAAAGATGCAGCTAGAACTACATGATCTAGCTAAATATCAATTCCTAAACACCAATCTAGATTTACAAAGCACATAATTATCTAAAACACAGATGAAGAACTAGAAATGAACACAAAATAGATAAATTCAACTCAATTTGTCTTTAAAACTAGATTGGTCACAAATCAATCTAATTTCTTTTCTAAATAACAACGAGACAATTAACTAATAAAAAGAAAAGGAACACTAAATAGGTGATGGATTATAGAAAAAGGAAATGGACTAAAGTCGTATTTTGGTAGAAGAGTTAAATACTCACCATTTTGTTGGGCCACAACATAGAGTAAAGAAATCGACGAAAAAAAGAGGAGAGACTATATGTAGAGAGAGGAAATGTGTACTCCAATAATGAGGGTTGTGCGTTTGTAATGAAGATGATGTGTTTCAATGTTTTCTTTATTAAGTAAAGGTGCTTTGGGGGGATTTTTATCGTGGTTATGTTGTATTGTCAGGTTAATGTGTGATGAGGAAAGGAAATCATTAATACTCATTCGGAAGTGAAACCTATAAGATTTCAGCAATAGCTGGTGTGCCAAAGGAACCTTCCCAAGCAAAATTAAACCAAACAGTGCTTTCTTCTACTCCAGAATCCTAACTAGAGCCCGTTCAGCAATCCCAATTAGCTAATCCTCAAGTATTGATTTTCTCTTCAAAAAATCTGATCTATATGACATTTCCTTAATTTTTGAATCATCATCTGGGCCTTTCAGCTCTGAGCAGTTTCTCTCTTCAACATCTATGGAATATATTGTTTCTTCTAGCCTGTGTTCAACTAATAAAACAACGATATTATCCCAAAAAGTTACATTTTTACTATCAACATCACTTGGTAAGGGACTTTAAGATTCATTGATCTAGTTTAATGAACTAAAAAACGAAGGAGCAGAGAATGAATTGAGAAGCCAAATTAATATAGGTTTTTTTTACCCTAAAACACGTAGTTTCCTTAACTAACTTCGTGAAACTTAATTAGATAATTTAATTAAGTCTAATGTGTATAGGTGTTTACAGTTTCTATATTATGTTACTAACCATGTTAGCAATGTTAACAGAGATACTAATGTCAGGCTAAATTTTAAAAAAATGTAAGTTTAAGTATTTAATTGTTACTTTTTAAAGTTTAGGCTATAATTATGAAATTGAGTAAAAATTTGGAATTCTTTTTAATTAACCCTAAAATAAAATCCTAATTCACTATATCAAAAGCTTTATGAATATCAATCTTAACAACAAAATTGCTACCTAAACCTCTCATATGGCAATTCTTTAGTAATTCTTAGGCAAGCATGATGTTATCTCCAATGTTCTAACCTTTTATGAAAGCAACTTATGAATGATACGTAACGGAAGGAAAAATGGGCTTAATCTAAACGTAAGAAGATTAGGAATAATTTTATTAAAGGTATTGACATAGTAAATAGAATTGCATTCCTTCAAAAACTTGGAGGTTGGGGTCTTAGGAACTAAGCAAAGATGAGTATTATTCCAAGCAGGAAGCTTTTTGGAACTAGAGAAAAATTCCAAAAAAAACTTCACATACATGAGTTTTGGTAGAGCCTTAAGACTTCTAATAGAAATGGGTATAGAAACCATATGTGCCACAAGCTTTAATAGGATTAAATTTGAAAACCACCATCTCAATATCCTTAATAAAAAAAGGCTTATTGAGAAACTCAACTTATTGGCTAATTAGAAGATCAAGAACAACTTATTTGATGGCATCAAAGCATTCCCTAGGTGAGTTCCCAGTATACTCTGATAATAATCTCTAATATGCTCTAAAAGCTTTTTTTTCTAGTGAAAGCACCACTATCATCACTTTCTAGCTTTGTGATTTTATTGCAATTCTTTTTATCTGGAAATGATATGGAGAAAAAGCTAGCATTGAAATCCTTCTTTCAACCAAAGTACCCTTAACTTTTTCATCAGTAGGGAATTATATGCCTCTAAAGTGGTTGCTAAGGCTTATTTCTCTATAATTTTAATAAGGTATTAATGGGATAGGCCTTTAGTTCTCCCTGGAAATGTACTATATTATTTTTAGCTACTTTAAGAACACTCTTATATCACTATGCACTTTAAGATTTAGTTTCTTGAATCCCTTTTTAATTCTAATAAGCTTTCTATATAATTTATAAGATTTATAACCTTAAAAATCCAAGCTTAGTCTACAATCCAAAGACCTCTAAAAGCCATCCACCTTATATAGGAATTTGAAAAACCTAAAAGGAGAGACTCTTTTGAGATTCCCATAAAGGTCAAAGATCTTAATTGATGAGTGATATGAGCATAGTTTTTTATTATAGTAGGCTCCAGTGCATTGGAGTCTTTAAAGCCACTCAAAGTTAACCATATCCTTGTTAAGATTTTCCTCACAAACCAAGGCCCTTATTATTTATTGTTCCAAGTGAAAAAATAACCATTAGATTTAATATCAATAACTTTGAGGTTGGTAAAACATTGTCTTAACAACTTACATAGTTTGATAATGCCTCATATACCTTTGGACGCTAAGGATAGAGTAGTACTGCTAAAGTCCCCTAACAAGAGCCAAATCTCTTTAATAAAATTCTTCAATCCTAATTGATCATTCTAAGGTACAAATATTTGGAATGAAAATTTTGAGGCATAAATGAATGTGATCTAAGCTAATCCTTTACCTAAGATGTCAACTTAAATATGAACATAGTAGTAGAATGCTAGATAACTTTGATCTGGGTGAAATTACAAGTGACTACAATTTTCCCACGAGATTTTTAAACCATGGTTGTCCGTTTGAGCATCCATAACCTAGAGCATTTGTCACTCTTCAATTTGGTCTCTAAAAATCCAAACATTATTGACTTTATTAAATTAATGTAATTAGAAACCATTTTTTAGGTCATTCAAGCCTTAACCCTACATAGTAGAGAGGATATTTCCTGCATACTATCAGACCTCCCCAGACCCCACTTTGTTGTGGGATTCAAACTAGGTGATGATGATAATGATGACTCAAGCCCCTAACATCATAGGCACAAATAGTCATTAGCTAATTGGGGGAATCCCTTTCTACCCTAACTTCCTTCATTCAGCAGATTTGGAAACTTCATAAGAATCAATATGAGAGTCCCTTTATGTAGTGTTTCTTGATTCAATTACCAAAGTAAAAATGGAGCTAGAACTATCCAACAGTTTATTCAAATTAATTATACAGCAAGTAAAAGTTTAACAGAATGATACTTCCTCAGAGGGTTCTCAATTGGAATCTTATATGTTTCAAGTACAACAATTCCTCAACAGAAGCACCATTAGTTGAAATTAGGTCCTCCTAAATATCTTTAATAGGAATTTCTATAATACTTATACAATTAAGAGGTTATGAATCAGAGATTTGGTAATTTATTAGCTCATCATGTGCAATTATGGTCTCCAGATTGTAGGAGGTTTCTAGACCTATTACTTCATCTTAGAACCTACTTATTGAATTTCTTTATAGTAGGTCTCTAAGACTTCCCTTATTATTGAAAAGAGGATCTCCCCTAGTATGATACTCTAATAATTTCCTTTGAAAAGGAGTTATCCTCCACCTAACATGAGAATAAGGATCTCTTCTAGTAAGTTTTGACTCATGTTAATATTAATGCAAAACCGAGCATATCCTATTATCTATATAAGGAAGTGGCTTCATCCATACATATTGGTTTACTATCAAAGCTTGCCCAAAAGCTTAAGCCCTTAGTGGACCAATATTTAAGTGGAATTTGATGGAAATTTACCCATAGTGGAACTTGTTTATGTTTGGTATCCTACAGTTTAATCCTTGGCCTCCACATTTAAATAAATATTGACATGCTATTGAAATACCATAGACTAACTTCTATGATCTCTAGAGCCTTTTCCTTGCTAGTAAATTCAAGAACAATTGATCTTTATTTAGGACCACCTCAAGCAGTCCTTTACTTCTCCAATACTACATAACCCATAGTTTAATGACTTGGAAGGCAAGACACTTCCTTAAGAAGAAGCCAACCATTGATGAAGCATAAAAATTAACTCATTCCTTAAGAACATCCAATGGTGGAGAGACAATAGATTATCCTTCCACAATAACTAGCGGAATAAACTGAAGGGTAGAAGTAAAATATTTTCTTACGAAAGACCTCTAGTTTAGAGGCTTAGAACCAGAATGTACTAATGTAGCCTGAGGTACCTAAAGGCTTTGAAATGGAATCATAGAGAAAGGGCGAGTTCTGTACAGTAGCTAACTGAAGGGTTAAAGATAAATTGGCTATGCAAAGAGGTGAACTGAGTGAAGCTTGCACAGTATTGGACTCTGTTTCTGGAGCCGAACATCGGACTTGGGATCATGAAGCTTGAGCGTGGAGGAGGGGTTTGAATTTGGAAATTTGAAAGAAAAACCATTCGGAAGCAAAGGCGGGCTTCACCGTGGCGTAATGAATCTTCTCCGCAATGAACTGATGTAGGTCGATTTCGCCGCGGCAAAAAGTATAATCTTCGCTGTGGTAAGGTCGCCACGTGAGTTACGTCGTGGAGAACTCGCGGCTTCGCCGCAGCGAAAACCCCTTGTAGTAGAATTCAAACCCAAGCTACCTATCTTAATAAAATTCAAACTTAAAATCATTCAATCACATTCATCATTTCAACCTAAAAACAAAATGGATAAGAATGTAACTACAACCAATTTCTCAAAATCTTAA
>JAOQMS010044717.1:0-10000 GCA_027563885.1 Erythroxylum longipes | reverse complement strand
ATGTTGTTTATGAATTGTTTGACAAGCTTGAGAATTTGAGAAATATGTGTTTTATGGTTTCAATGCAATTTACTATGGCAATGAATATTTTCAATAGTTTTGCTTATTTCTCCATTATAAATTTGTTACCCATGAGCATCTAGCTCACCCCCTATTCCTCCTTATCTCCAGGTGACGAGCAAGAGATCAAGATTCAAGGCATCACTCTGAATCTGCATATTTTTGTTTTTAAGTTAGTTTTTGTAAAACAATACTTTAGTTGCATTTTCAGCAATTCTACTTTGTGTAAATTATATATTTTAGGACTATGATGTATTGTGGCTTGAAATGCCCATTAAATCTTTGTAAAACACTTATCTTTTGATAATAATGAAATATGATTGTGTTTTTGCTCATGACTCTCAAAGATTGTAGATTGCATCTTCAAGCATTCATAAGGGTAAAATTTTGTGTTCTGACTTCAAGGGAAAAACTGTACTAATCTAGGCTGATTTAGACAATGTTGTCTTCTTGGAAGTTGTAGTTTTATCCTTTTAGATTTCTAATGATATAAAGTTTTGGACATTGGAGTTGAGAGATATGCTTTTTACAAGTTAGTGATGCTGTACAGGGTGTATGTTGGATACATTATAGCCTTTTCTTTACTTGAGTTAATAGAAAATGCGTTTTATGGTGTTTTGAAATGGAAGAATTAGTGTGATAAGTTAGAGATAAAATGAAGGTGATAAAGGGAATTGAATGTGTGCTGAATTATTGAAGAAGGTATTGACATGGTTGATGTTGCATTTGTGTGATCATATACCGAAAGTTATGACGAATGTGCATAAGTTGAATGTTATGTTTTTGGGTTGATGATCAATCATAGATTATGATTTGATTGTTAATGATGTTAAGCTGATATTGAATTGGAATGGAGGTGAAAATGATGAGGAAATTGAAGTAGGAATGATAGGATATGCATGAGAGGTGTTAGATATGATTGAAGGGTTAGAAATCTGGAATTTGACCCGTAAATGTCCGTTGGGCAGACTTCATGTCCGCTAGCCGGACCTTCTCGGGTCTTTTAATGTCCCAGCTTAGTTCATGTCCGTTTAGAGGGACATATGTCTGCTAAGTAGACATTCTCGGGACAATTATGAAAATGTGAAATTTTTGTCTCTCTAAATGGCAAAATCTCTCTTCTGGGTCTTCATGGAAGTTGTAGAAATCGAAGTTCTCTTCGAAATCGTACTTAAATGAACTTAATCCGACATCCATAGTGAAAGTTATGCTTTTTGTCCCAAATCTTATACATTTTATAAGTTGTGGGCTTATCACTGATTTCCTATGATTCATTTAGGCTTGAATGGAGCTTGAAATGTACTTTATTTGTTATGGGAAATAAGAGATAAATAGAGTGATATGTTTTGGGTGACAATTAAGGATACGAACATAAGAATGGATTGTCATTTATCAAGCGCTCAATTATGGATGTTGGGATGTTATAAGAACCCTTCAGAGTGCTACGCTCACGTCTCATGACTCAGAGCACGAGTTAATGCAATCAACTGATTGCCAAACATAGCCTATGATTTTACATGTACAATTATTGTAAGAAAATAATAAGAAGATTAAAATTTAAGTTAGTAGAAAACCACCTTAAGGATTTTCTTAATCCTAAACAAAAAGATATTTAGCCAATTACAAGAGTGACGTTTGTCTGATCCCTAACACAAGGAACCCATACGCTGGTTGAGTTAAGCACGTGTATTACCAGTACTAGACATGGAACATGTTATTTTGGATTTGTTTCCTTAATGTAGTAAGTGATTATATGTTCTGTGTAGTGACCCTTTAAAATGGGTCTCTTTATGTATGAACCCATTAGTTCCCTACAAGCTATTAATTGTTTCGGTCTAATGACAATTAAAAGTTGGCATGGGAATAAATAGATTACATGCACGGATGAGACTTTACGGAGCACTGATTTTCTTTCGACGATAGAATTTAACAAATTTTAAACCAAATAAATGGTCTCTATTAGAGTTTTGCCGCATATAGTATGTCTAAATCAGATTACCATAGGCTATGGTTATATCTTAAGAAACTTTATAATATGTTTCAATACGAATCATATCTAAACAAGAATGAGTTAAGATAATAAACACTTAACTATAGGGAGTGTGATACATATGTTATCAGCCTCTCTCAAGCTCACGGGGTTTGATAATAGTGAGCTTGCCCCAAAGTTAATGAAATATGGTGGAATATAAAGCTTTAGTCTGCACATCAACAATTTGCTCGGATCACGGGAGATGGCGAATATAAAGAGCTTTATTAGAAACCAAGTCTCAAACAAAATGAATATCAATCTCAATATGTTTATTGCGAGCATGAGAAATCAGGTCAGCTACAAGAAAGGTAGCCCTAAGATTATCACACCATAATGTTAGTTTGAGAGAGGAAAAATCAATTTCACTAAGAAGGGACTAAATCCAACATAAATCAACAATAATAAGTGCAATACTCCAGTATTCAACTTTCATACTAGATCGAGCAACAATAAGTTCTTTATTAGTACTCCAGAAAATGAGATTAGGTCTAAAAAATATGCAGTAGCCAACAGTAGAACGGTGATCATCGAGATATCCTGCTCAGTCAACATTACAGTAAGCTTGAATAGTAAGGGAAGTGGAGTGAGTAATGTGTAAACCATAAGATCTAGTAGAATATAGGCAATGCAGAATTCATTAAACTGCATCCAATGAATGTATGTAGGAAAATGGAGAAATAGAGAGTTTTTATTGACATCAAATTAGATGTTAGGACAAGTGAGACATAGGTATTAAGGGCTCTAATAGTGTGACAGTATTCAATGGGATCAGATAAAGGAATGTCATGATTTAGGGAAGGTGTAATGGGTATAGTAGGTATCAAGACTAAGAGTGTGATGAAGAGGACCAAGATATTTGATTAAAAAGGTAATGTTAAGATCAGTGACAAGGGAAATGATGAAAGTAAGAGAGGAACTAGTGACCGAGATATCATTCACATAAACTAAGACATAAGTTGTGTGAGTCAGAGGGAAGTGAACAAAGAGGGAAGTGTCATATTTGGTATTAGTGAAATTTAAATCGTGAAGTTTCTAACTGAGACATTGAAACCAGGCATAGGGAGCTTGTTTGAGACCATAAAGCTTTTTAAAGGTGACAAATATAGGAGGGATGATGAGGATCAATAAAGCCAGGAGGTTGAGACATAAAAATTGGTTCATAAAGATGACCATAAAGTAAGGCATTATTATCATCAAGCTAGCAAATAAGCTAGTTATGAAAGAGAGCAATAATTAAGATAATATGAATAGTGGTTAGTTTGACAGGAGGAATGAAGTTATCAGTGTAATCAATACTTGGTGCTTGATCATAACCGTTTGCTACTAAAAGGGATTTGTAAAGATCAATGACTCTATTAATTTTTTGTTTAGTGTAAAAAATCCATTTACAGCTAACAATTTTGGCTTGAAATAAGAGTCCAGGTTTTGTTGTGACGCAGAACATTAAAATCATCAAGCATGGCTTGACACTAATGAGGAAATTTATTGGCTTGAGTGAAGGAAGTAGGATCAGGATTGTTGGTGATAGTGGAGTAAGTGATAACATCAGAGAAGGTACATAAAGTTTGAGTGTGATCACATGAGCAAGTGAGCATAGGATGAGAGGAAGAAGTGGAGGTAGGAAAAGGTGGTAAAGTAGTGGAAGAAGGCAAAGGAAGAGGACATAATAGAGGTTGTGTAATATTAGTGGAAGATGAAGGTGTGGAAGAATGAGTGATGGTGGCATAGGGAAAGACATGTTCAAGAAAATGAACATGCTGAGAAATATAGTGTTTGGAAGTATGTGGATCAAAATAATGGCATCTTGTATGTTGAGGAGAGTAGCCAATGAAGATGCATAGAGTGGACTTTGGGGAAGTTCGTTAGGGTGAAAATGACCTAAGAACAGAAAGCAAGCACAACAAAACACATGATGATGAGATAAAGTTGGCTCAACATAAAAGAGAAATTCATGAGAAGATTTATTTTGAAGAATGAGAAAGGGTAACAAATTGTTGATATATATTGCAATAGAAAAGGCCTCATACCATAATGATTTACGAGGAGAAGCATGCAGAAGAAGAGTAAGACCAGTGTCAATGATATGTCCAATTTTCTGTTCAGCAAGACCATTTTGCTGAGAGGTATATGGATACGAGATGTAGTCGGTAATACTAGGAAAGGTGAGAAATTAGGCAAAAGGCCTTTGATGAGTTCAGATGCTCCATCACGTTGAAAAATTTTAATAGTAGTGGAGAAAAGATTCTCAACTCTTGTTTTGAGATTTTAAATTGGGAAAGAGCTTGAAACTATGGGTCACGAGAAATATCCAAGTGTAGTGACTAAAATCATCAACAAAGATGAGAAAATATCAAGAACCGGATAGAGAAAGAAAAGAAAATGGTCCCGAAATGACACAGTGAATAAGTTATAAGTGATTAGTAGAGACACAAGAAGATAATGAAAATGAAATCTAGTACTTTTCCCTTTAAGACATGAGATACAATTATTTTAAACAATATTTGTAGAAAACATATAAGAAAACTTATAAATAGTAGCTGAGAAAGGATGACCTAGATGTTGATGCCAAAGATTAAACAAGGTAGGAGCAATAGTGAATGCAACTGGATTCTTAAAGTTGACAAGAATCTTCAATAGATAAAGATTATTGCCAATCAAAATCTTAAGTAATGATGTCTTGGTATGAAGATCCTTCACAATATAACCAAAATGGTTAAACTTAATAAGACAGGAATTATCTTTAACAAATTTGGCAATAAAAATATGATTAGAAATAAGATTAGGAACAACTAAAAAAGATAAATGACCAGTAGAAAAGATGAGAAGTTTTTCACCACTATCGATTAATCACTTGATTTAGACCAATGTATGATATTTCAAATTGGACAAATAGAGAATTTGGGCTTAAGTGAGTAGTAACAATGATATTAAGTGACCATTCAACAATAGTGTTAGAGGTGATTTTGGAGTTGTCAGGAGGTGGATGAATGTTAAGGGTAGTAAAGGCAATAGTAAGGTTTTGGGAATCAAGTGAGGATCCAATAAGATGATTTTAGTATTCAGAATATTAAAAACAATAATAAGCAGCAATATGCCCCCATTTTCAACAAATTTGGCACCGAGATTTATTATGAGATGGAGCTTGATTAAAGTATGGGTTTGGAGAACTATGGCTGGAATGGAATTTTGAGTTGGTATATGATTTTGGGTTGGATTAGATTATTGGGCCAGGTAATGAGTAGGCCTGAAATTTTAAGTTAGGTGGTGATAAATTAGGTTGATGAGAGTCTGGTCGTCGGTGGACCTCGTGATCCAGAGGAAAACATGGGTCCATTAATTTTTGGCCTATAAGAACCCGTATTAAGGTTAGAAAATGAAGAGGAGTTGCGTCCTCTTCTTTTGAAACCTTCCCAAGTGCCAGAAGAGTAAGCTGATCGTCTAGAAATATGCGTCACAATGAGAGCAACGTCAAGAAGTAGAGGAGTGTGGTATGTTAAAAGGTGTTGTTCGTGAAGGAGCAAGCTTTGCTCAGAGTGAAAGTGATAAAGGTGTCCCGCTGTTCAATCGAAATGATGAAAGGTCATAGTCTAGAGGAAGTCCATTCAACATGAAGAGAATAATGTCTTTGTCAAAAATGGTATCCTTGATGGCAACAAGTTAGTCAACTGTGATAGAGATGTGAAACAAATAATCAAAGATCGAAGAGGAGCCTTTCTTCAAAGTGTGGAGTTATCGTCTAATGACTGAACGCTATGTGCTTGTTTTATGTATGAAGTAAGTCTCAAGTGTAAGCCAGATATCACGCAGTGATGTATCCTAGTACGAGGCACATGATGGAGCTAGATAGGGAAGTGGTGAAGAAGCAGTATATAAGCCTATCAAGTTTTTACCAATTGAGAAATCTAGAGATGATTAATCAATTGTTGGAAAAGAAATGGTGACGTCTATTTATCCTATAAGCCCAGAAGTGATTAGGATGGAGTGGATTTGGTTACGCCAGATGAGGTAATTTGAAAATTCTAATTATATGGTTAAGAAATTGGTAACTTAATTGAATGATAAGGTTAGTGAAGTATGTTCAGTCATTTATGTTCTATATGTGAAGGAATGATTTATGTATTTATTGAGTATTGTTGAAAAACTAATGTGTCGAATTTGGTGTAGGCTCTGATGATATGAAGGAAATGTAAAAGCTTGGCTTGTTGAATTGTATTAAATTTGTTAATGAGTATAGTAGTTTTATATACGATGAATACAAAGTTTAAGAGATAAATATAAATCAATATAAATCAAATCTAAAAAAAAAAGTAAGTTAAGGATGTGATACATATGTTATCAATAAGGATGTAAGACAGTAAAGAGGATTAGATTAGGGAAGTATGAGCACACATTTAAGACATGCTTCTGTTTTTCCAAATCAAAAACTAACCTAGAATATGATTTTATTTCTACTGTGTTCTAACAGTATAAGGGGTAAACCTAAACCCATAAATTTATATTTAAACTGCTACCTGATGGTTCTTATGATCAAACTAACTTAACTAATATCTAGACAAGTTATAAATGAACCAAAATAATTGGGGAGTCATTTAACTTGGTTTGGAGAAGCTCAAATATCCAAATTATTTTCTAACCAACTTATGCACTGTTTAGTTGCTACTAAACTTTGACAACTTCAAGCTAAGTTTAACATCAACTCTAACTTCAAACTTCTGGTCTCCCTTAAAGAACTTGTCTTCTTACATGTTGGTTCAACTTGTTCTTATAAATAAGAACTTGAATCCAAAAGTTTCTAAGAACTTAAAAGGTATGAAAAAGGCTAATGAAATTGGAACTTCATTAGTTTTTAAAAAATTTTCATTTTTTACTCAAATTGGAGTAGCTATTAATCCTTTAATTTATTCATGGAACTTCTTAGATTGATTATGTATAGAAATTTATCAAATTCCTAAAGTTGTATCTTGAGGTGTAGTATATGGTAGGGGTGCATTCTTGCTACCTAATGTTATCGATAGGTAAGCTTAGGTAGGTCATAGGCTCATCTATTTGACAGAAGAACTTGATCTCTGTGTAAAATATGCTAGTAAAATTTATGTGGCTGATTTAAGAATATGGGTGTTATTGTTGGGAAATTGGGACAGGATCCGATCCCAATCACAGAGGAATAATTATGAAATTTTTTCATATTTTGATTTCTCAAAAACCAAGATCACTTTAATTCTATAAAATGATTAACATATAAATCATAATAAACCACAAATATTAATTCATACCTTATTCTGAAGCTTAATCATATTCTTGTTATATCCCTCAAACTGTTTCCAAAACTAATCCATCTTAACTATCGTAGCCGCATAAGTGTCCGACCTTTAACGGTATCTACAGAATAGGTTTAGAGAACTTTGTAAAACTAGCAAAAAGTGCTAGCTCCATTAGAACATAAGCTTATTTATAATAGGCTTTGGACTTTTTGTAATTTAATTAAAATTAAATTCTAATTTCAATTATACTTTAATTAGAATTACAAATAATTCTAATGAAATACCAATTATGCCCAAAAAAGATCCAATATCTCATATTGATCCTTATTTATTGTTCGCAAGGTTACGTATGCTAAGTTTTAATATTTATAACCTCGATATTTCCACAAGCGCACGAGTCATTCCCGTAGTACCTAAGATATCGTTCTCACGAGGAGGGTTAATCTAGTCCTAAAATCTAAGGCTTGAATAAATTTCATAATAAATCAAAATAAACAACTAATGCAAAAATTAACCAATCAAACAAGCAATTTCAAAAATTAAATTCATAAAATATAGACAAGATAGCAATTTTGCACAACCCAATCAAGAATCAACCTAGAAACTACCAATTGAGAGAAAGGGGGCTTTAATTCAAATTGAATAAAAATCTAATCGATTATGCAATTATTGAATTACTGGGTCTAGACGGTCCTAGGATGGATTACTATATCTCGAGTTATAATCTTTAACCCTAATTTATAATCCTTAATTTAAATTATGGAATTGTAATCTCTCGATTTTCATTTTACCCAAAATCTAAATTAGTTCTGAATTTGTCTAATAACCTATCGGAAACCTATGCTGGATCTCTCATTACACGATTTTAGCGGTTTGATTCAATTCTTATCTATCAAACTACCTAAATCTCGTTAGCCCAATTTGATGATATTCACTTGGTTCACCCTCTCAATTTATTACTAAATTATTAAGCACAGATATTGAATCACAAATAACTCAACAAAAACATAATAAATCAAACTTCATTAATCTCAAAGATCAAAATCCCAAAGGTGAGCTTAGACAAAAATTGACATTTAACAACTATTCTCAACGATTATCCCAATTATATACATTAATAAAATTGAAAAAAAGATGGAAAATACTATCAAAATGGACTAGGAGGTAGCGACGGAGGGAAACTACCTATTCTGGGAAGTACTTCATGTCAAGCTTCTTCTCTTTGTCTCTCTTCCTTCGTCTCCTTCCTTAAATCTCTCGATATGCTCTCTAGGGTTTTGGAATTGACTGATGCAAAAAGGCTACTCTTCTGTTCTTTAATGCTCTATTTATATCTTGGAAGCCCTAGGGTTGATTAGGGGTCGAAACGGTCTAAAAAGTCATGCAAAACTTGAAGTTCTCAATTGTTTTCATGTCTACCTAACGCAGGCCACGATCGTGGCCCTGCCTGCCACGATCTTGGTTAGCACCTAACCCTCTCTGTCATGATCGTGCCCCGAAGTGCATGATCATGGCTTGGTTCAGAGTTCTCTGTCACGATCGTGGCCTGGGTCCTGTTGGCTCGCCTCTTTCTGTCACAATTGTGGGTTATGGTTTTGGCCCAAAACTCTTCAAAACTTCTCCGTTCTTCACCATTCACCCTGAAATACTAACAAACACGTCAAGGTACCTAAAAAATATAACATTTAAGCTCAAAGACTCATAATAACCCATAAAAACACTTAAACACATAAACTAACACAATTAAAACATAAATAGACACTAAACACTCAAATTAACATTAAATACCTAACAAATTGAACTGTCAAACATAATGTAAATCACAAATATCAACATCCCCACACTTAAATGTTTGCTTGTCCTTAAGAAAACAAAACAACAAACACACAACACACAATGCAATAATGAGACAATGGCTTCAACTTCATCAAATAAATTTAATCTTAAACATAATCATACAAGTTATAACTAATCATTAACATGCCAAATCTATGTCTAGGAGTTTTGAACTAAATATATAAATTAATCGAGATCTAAGTATTAATTTATTTACCCTTTTCAATTGTACACACAAATTAATAATTCTTTGGTTATTCAGACTCTGTAACTGTTCCTATGTATATTTTCATGAAAAGTTAAGCTTACTAGAAGTCCAGTACATTTTTTTAAATTAGTGAACATAGACTTGTCTTTTAACGCGAAGGCAAACATTAGTAATGAATGTAAATCCGATTACTCGACTAAGTCATGTTTTTATTAAACTGCTTGGTTGAAACTATTGGACCAATAGAGGTTGACAAATTAAATCCTTCTTTGTTTTGATAATAATAAAACTAAAGAATTGGTTAAGTCATAATTTCAGGTTAATTAGATTAAGATGAAGTTGATGGAACACTAGAACAAGTTGATGTAATGTGTTAAAAGTCAGAAGAAAATTAGATAAGTTGATTTATGAAGATCAAGATTTGGATAAGTTGAATTAACAATGTGTAATTCATGAGAAGATATTGCTTGAAGAATTCAAATAAGCATCTCAACAGTCAAAGATTGGAGATTTTGTGAGATCTGTTAGTTGGAGCATTGGACAAGTCGACTATCATGCTGCAAGTCGACTATTAACAATCAGACCTGTCAGTTTGATACATGG
>JAOQMS010044716.1:0-10001 GCA_027563885.1 Erythroxylum longipes | reverse complement strand
TAAGTAATTTTGCTTAAGTTAATTTAAGAATGTTTTGAAAATAATATTTAAATTATAAATAAGTATGTTTAAAGGACATTGAAAAAGAAGTTAGAATAAAGTTAGAGTCTTTTCTATTGAATTTCTTAAACACACTTCAACTTTTACGAGTCTTTAAATAAATAATAATATAGAACACAAATCTTATTTTTATTATTATTTAGAAATTTATGTTAGATTCAATCTTAGTCTAAATTATTATATTTGTTATCAGTTTATTACATATTAATAGATATTATTAATGCATATTTATTTCAATAAAATGTTTTATTTTATGTTATATTTTTACTTATTCTTATAATTTTAACTTCTTATTTATTATATATCAAATTTATAGCAGTTAAATACCGATTGAACCTTTAAACCTTAATCATTTTCTCATTATTAGAGAAAAATCAAAATATAAAAGAGACATCATATGATATATTTATGAAATTTTGCATTTATCTTACACCATTTAAGGAGAGGAAAAAATCAAACTTTACTTCCTTCTCAATAATATATGAGCTCCCATCCCAATCCCAATTGCTAGGAACAAGTATGCCAAGATTTAAAAGACCTCTCAAAAAATCAGTCATTCTCGGTTGGTGCAACGTTGAGTAGTATCTCCCTTAAATTGTGCTTATGGAGAACATATGTAGTGTTCCAACGTCCAACCAAAATTCTAATTAATTGAATGAATTGTCGCAATCTTTAAGTATTATGTATAATATTTCATCACTATTGATGTTTTCTATTATTAATTAGCCAAAAATTCTACTTATAATGAACACATCATTGAGTATTTTATAAGTTATATACGTTATAAATTTATTTATACATATATATTTACGTAATAATTATAGTAACATATTTTTGTGTAAATTTATGTGTAATATTTACACATACTGAAAACATACAGACTATTTTATCTTGCTTGAAAACTCTTCTTTCTATGTATTATCATAATTTTCTTTGTAAAAAAGGATAATTTTTTAATCTTTTTGTTCTTGCTTCTTTGTAGGTATTTTGGTATAAATTTCGTCTCTAAACATTGTTGCATGCATCCTCACACACTTTTCTATATATTATCTTAATCAAACCACCTCGCAGACTTAAGAGGTGGTAGATTCTGAATTAAAGTTTGGTTAATTTCAAGTCTGAGTGATTCAATTTTGTTTAGTTTAACTTAAAACAATGTAGTTTTAATTTTATTTTTTAAAATAATTGTATTTAATGTTAAATTTCTTAAATTTAAAAATTAAAATAATATCATTTTAAAAAATAAAAGTAAAAGAATATTATTTGAAAAGAGAGTTTAAGTTAATTAAATTAAATTTGAGGTGATTTTTTAATATGTATTTAATTGTTGATATATTTAATCATTTACACTTAGTGATTAATGATATGAAAATGTTTAAGATATTCACTTCAATTCATGTATGATTTTAGGTATGATTTAAAAGAAAAAATCAAAGTAAATCAAAAACAATACATTTTGGTCGTTTTTTGAAGAATTGTACTCGCTTGTCTTCATAGAGTAAGAAGAAGATAATTAGAGCAAGAAGAAGACAATAAAAACTCTTCAAAATAACGTTTTGCTAGACTAGAAGAAAATCTGAAAAATTTAGTCTACAAGAAGAAAACAAATAAGCAACTAGCCAAGAGAAAGACCATATGCAAGACGACATAATAGTAAGAAATTAAAGCAGTAGAACGTAGCGACCATGAAATCAAATAAAAGAATATTATTTAAAAAGAGAGTTTAAGTTAATTAAATTAAATTCGAGGTGATCTTTCAAATCTGAACTTAACCTAAAATTTGATCAACTCAAACATCAATTGTTAATTTTAGATTACACTAAATTAAATTTAATTTACCAAATTTGAATAATTTCTTGTCAATCTTCTTATTAGGCTTATACATAGTAAAAATTAGGACATATTTAAACCACCTACTGAGATTTTCTTTCTAATCACCCAAGAGCTCCTATAAAATTATCTTTTAGACATTATAATCGATTCTAATGGTTATGATGGATACTCATCTTTTATAATATTTTTTCGAATTAAAAATTTTAATGAAGGAAGCTTTTGTTATGTGTCCACTCAAAATTATTTCAATGAAAATTGCTAGGATTTGAATTCGATCATATGAGAACTTCCATTTGGAAAGTTCAGTCTTTTAAAATAAATTGAAAAAAACATAGATAGAAAAATCTTCCTTCAAATTTTATATATTCAAGATTTATTTTTAATTAATTTAGAATCATATGAGTTTTTTAAATGGGAAAGAAGAGTTTTATGTATTTTATAAAAAGGATATGAGGTTAATTTTTTTATTGGAGGATTAAAATTTATTATTATGGTCAAAATTTATTTTAAAATTTGGTTAATATGGTAAATTTTAACATTCATGCTTATTAAATCATCATCGTATACAATTTTAAGATGACAATTGTAAAATAGAGGTTAAATACATTAAAAATTTTGGTAATTTTTGTTTTTGTAATTTTAATTATTATATTTTAGAATACTTATTCTTATGAAATTATTTGGTTATCACATAAGTTAATTTGTTATATTTAATTTATTTGTGTTAATTTTAAATTATAAATAAGCAAAATTAATAAAATGTGAAAAATAATTGTGTAGCATTTAAATAATATCATAAATAATTTTTAAAATATAAAAATTATAGTAAAAAGAATTAGAATTAAAAAAATTACATGATAATTAAACAATATCGTAAATAATTTTCAAAACAAAAAATAAAAATAAAAATTGGGAATATAGTGTAATTAATCTTATTTTTATAAATGTTACAATTAAATAACTTGAATGATTCCTTTGCCAACTCAATACTAATACCTATTTTTTCAAGGAGAAGAGTGTCAGAGAGGAAATTGAAAAGAAGATGATCAGATAACAAAAGTAAGGATAATAGTTTAGTAAAAATTTTGCCGATACATAAAATTTGAGGAGTTTTTTGTAATATGTAATCTTACTCTTAAATATTGGAGAATAAAATAAGATGATTAGAGAAAGGAAGATTATCCTTTCTTATTCCTTTCACATTTTCTCTTTACTTTAAATTATAACTGTGTAAAAACCATTGATTGAAGGCCAAAGTATAAATTTAGCCTAGTTAAATTCTAACATTTTAGAGCATTCAAAATGAATTCTAATATTTAGAAAATGTTCGAAATAAGCTCTAACATTTAGAAAATGTTCAAAATAGCTGCTGACTGAACCAAAAAAATTAACTAAGTTAGACTTGCGTAAGTTAAATGACAAGTGACATTTTTGTTTATGCTGATGTGAATTTTTTAAAAATTTTCATTAAAGTGGGATCCGTAATGATGACATAGATTTTGATATTTAAAATAGAAGTGGGTCTCGCGGGAGGTTAAACGGTGCGTTTGGTAGGCTTAGCTTAAATGAAAGTAAACAGTGCATTTCGATGCTTGGGTTAAAATGGAAAAGGGCCCGTTTAAGCTTCCATTTAAACTAAGCCTCCCAAATGCACCGTTTAACCTCCCATGGGACCCACATCCATTTAGACGCTGCGTTTGGGAAGTTAAGTAGCTAACTGTTTGGATGAACTTATATCAGTAGAGTTTTTGTCAATAGAGCTTTTCTGAGAAAAGCTTTTCTAAAAAGTTAATTAACTGTTTGACTGTCAATTAAAAAAACATTTTTTTAAAAATAGCTTCATACAGTAGACTGTTTGGTAACATAAAAATAAAAAGCACTTTTATTAATTTTAACTATATTTTATTTTATAATAAAATTATTTATGCATATAAATAATATTTAAAGTATACTAAACAATATGTAAAGTACAATTTATTATATTTACGGCTACAGTTCTCCATTATTATTATCACTTTGGACATATTAATGCAGACATTGTTCTTCTACGTTGAACGCAGACGTCGTTGTCTGTGTCGTCTGCGTTAAACAATATGTAAAGTACACTTTATTATATTTACGGCTACAGTTCTCCATTATTATCATCACTTTGACATATTAATGCATACGTTGTTCTTTTGCGTTAGACGACGCAGACAACGACGTCTAACGCAGACGAAACGTAGACGACGTCTGCGTTGAACGCAGACAACGCACGCAAAAAAATAACAAGATAATAAGAAAGATAATGCAGAAAAATAACAAGAAAGATAACAAGAAAAAAAACCTGTGAGTTGATCCGTCTTGAAAAGATGAGTTGCTGTGCTTTTGAGAAGACAAACTTTTGTAAAGAGAACGAAACCTTTGGTTATATACATAAGTGACGCAACTTTTGTTATATAGGTAACTGACGCAAAAATTTCTACCCAAAAAAGCTAAAATAAGGAGCTTTTTTGAAAAACTCTAAATTTGAGCTTTTGAAAAAGCTGTATTTTAGCTTTTAAAAAAGCTATTTCTACTCCAAAAATACTTTTGAAGTTTACAGTTAAACACTTATTTTCTCCTTAAAATAACTTTTGTGGTAGAAAAAAAGTACTTTTCCACTCACCAAAAGCTGAACCAAACGCACTCTTACTGTTTTGACCTAAGATGCACCGTTTTGAAGCAACAAATGCACCATTCTTCCTTCTTCCTCAACCCCTAATCCATAGCATTCTTCCTCTTCTTCTTCAGAGAACAACAATCCCTAATCTGTATTGTCACCGCATCTGGAAGATTGTTGTTGCATCTGGAAGATTGTTGTTCATGTATTGATAATCCGTGTGGAACTATTGTTGTTTATGTATCACCACCACCACCTCCACATCCACCATTAAAATCACATCGTCTATCACTTCCTAAGAACTGAGGATCAATGTCGCTGGCGCTACATGAAAAAGGTACTCTTTCTAATAATGCCATATTATTTCATGCTTGAAACATATGACATCTCTGTGAAAAAAGATACTATATGCATTTGTCATGTTAAATGTGGCAGAATTTTGTCGAGCAGATGAAAAACAATGATGAGATTGCATATATGTGATTGACATATAGCATTTAGCAGAACAATAAAAACTTTTAATGATATGTAGGAATTGGTCACTTTAACAGACCAAACTAACTCATGATTTGCATGAACAATATGCTTCAGTTGCATATTTTGTGGTTTTTATGATTGCATTACTCTGATATTGTTGGACTGAATATTTATTGTTTAGCACTTCTAAAAACTGTTTCTTTGTGTGATAAGGCAATGTACGATTCTTGAACACTTTGACATCACAAGGGTTAGTAGCTTGAACATGCTATGCATTCAATTTTTTCTTTTTATTCTTGTTATTCTTGAACACTTTGACGTCACAAGGATTAGTAGCTTGAACATGCTATGCATTCGATTTTTTTCTTTTTATTCTTGTTTTAAAATTTGTATTTTGTTTCTTATGATATCATAGGGCTACTGATGAATACTTGGAGAGAACAAGTTAAATGTCATCAATTTAATAGTTTTCTTTCTTCTGAACCTAATGTCAAGAAGTTTAATCCATTCCTGTAGTATGAGTTTTGAACTTTCTATGATTTCCAGATTTATCATTTCTTCTTTATATCTTTTTGAATAGGTAGGAAAACTTAGAATAACACCAAGAGTTGTAATTGAACACAAATTTGGAGGGAAAGGGATTTGTTGATTTGCATAACTATCAGAGGACATTATGCTTCAGTTGAGATACATTTTTAATGATTCATTCGCTGTATCTTCAATTTCACTTTGAATGTCAATATATTTTGGTATTGCATCTCTCGATCAAGTAATGTTCGATTAGTTACATATTAATCGATATTTGATGATTGGTCTAAGCATGAAAGTTGAATTTGTGAATGCTTGTGATGCTAAATTGTTCCAGAGCATTATGAGATCTTTGCTTTTGCAGATTGAAAGTGTAATTGCCACTGGCAACGAGAATATTGGACTTTACCATATTGGTTGTGTTGTTAAAGTTTTCAAAATAATTTTGATTCTCCAAACTTGTTGTAATAGTCTTAAAACCAGGTCGAATACTTAGAGAACTAAATATTTCCTTCTTAATTTTAATTAACAAAATAAAACGGGAGGTTTTGGATTAACTTATTAATTAATTAAATAAAATTAACAAGGAATTAAAATAAATCAACTGATTATAAAAGTGAGAAATTCAAAATTACGCAACTCCGATTCAAGGAAAGATCTCATCTAATTTTAACATTGATAATTGGTCTAGAAAGAATATTTGTTATAATTTAAGCAGTTAGTCCGAAACATATTAGGATAGCCATAATAAGTCTCAAATTTTTCTAAATTAATTGGTTCAAACATAACATCCAAACTAAAACTTACCATCAATTAATTGGGTGTGATAACATTCAATATCAAATAAATGATATAATCTCCATGCTATTTTTAGGAATTAGTCATCATCAACCACAAATCTTATTTGGTTGTGCTTTCTTTCTTGATCAAAGTGTAGAAACTTTTGTTTGGTCTATTGAATCTTTCCTGAAGGTGGTAGGCCGGCAACAACCTAGAACATTTTTTATTGATGACAGTCAAGTTGTAGCCAATGCGATGAAGTTGGTATTGCTAGAGAAGAAAAAAGACAATGTTGTGGCTTTGGCAATACCAACTTTATTGTCAGAGCATTGTCTTGGTACTTGGTGTATTTACCAAAATGCAGCATAACATCTCTATTACAACTACAAGTAATCTGGATTTGCAAGCATCTTCGATAAGTGTGCATTTAGTTGTCAGTCAAGAGGGATATTTGTATCACATTGGGAGTCAATGATTAATAAATACGAACTCGGGAACAATCATTGGCTTTCAACTCTATACACTATGCAGAATAGATAGTCTCATTTATATCTTGAGAAGATATTCTCTGTTGGAGTACAGCCTAGCCAATTTTCAGAGGGCATAATAAATATTTCGCACAAGATAAAAAGTAAGTCAATGTCTCTTCAGAATATAGCTCAGCGGTACGAGAAATTAGCGGAGAGTGCAATCAAGAATTGTATAAAGGTTGTCAATGTATTGAAAGCATTGCAAGATAGAGAAACAAGCAGCAGAGATTTACACACCTACCATGTTTCGAGCATTTGAGGAGGAGTTCTGCAGATCTTCCTCGGTGGTCATAGAAGAAAAGTTGAAATGATGGGACAATAGGAACTTTTAAGCTAATAGAATGTGGAAAAGGAGATTACTTATAATACTTATGTACCTGTGGAAAGTTTCTATCCATTGGCATTTTATGCAGTCATGCTCTGAGGGTACCCAATTGGAAAAACGTCTTCTATATACCACTTCACTACATATTAAAAAGGTGGAGGAAAGATTGCAAAGCTACAGAAGCATCGGGTGGCGATGTGGAAGCAGAATCTATAACGTGGGACTGATCATTGAATTTATATGCAAGTGAACTTAGGCTCAAAGCTTCAAATATCATCACCAAAAGTACACCAAAGGAAGGGCTTCTGAAGCTATTTGAAACTTACTTGGAACAGAAGAGCTTGATAAAGCAATCCCTCATCTCTGAACTTGTATCTGTGATTTTTTTTTAAATTTTTATGTAGATATTCAAAGCAATACCTTGATTGTGAACGAGTATAAAAATGGAAGAAGACCTCGTAATATTAGGGAGACCAACATGGAATGCAATTGCAGAACTCGTCAACCAGGAAAACCTAAAAGTTTATAAATATAAAAATTTCACGTAATAGTGAGCTCTCCAGTCCTGAGATAGTTAAGTTAAAGCATAAGAAAATAGAGTTGAAGATCAAATTTTGGACCAATTTTTCGGAAAATCCTAAGGTTGCAATCTACAAGTGTCCATCAGAACAATTGTTAATAATCACACGTCTGAATTCACATTTTATGTTTGATTTCCTTCTGTAGCAAAAAGGTAAAACCCTAAACGTTGGTATGGTCCAGACAACAGGTGAAAGCTGTAGGAAGAAGAAACATCCAGAAGGGAATGCTGATTGCTGAAGCTGACAATGGTTGGCATTTCTCATTACGCTTCATTCCTTAAAGGGCACATTTGGTTTACTGAATTAGTAACTATGATTGATCTTCTACTCTTTGTTCGGAAGGCTGCCAAAAGACAATGTTATGAAGAACATGTAATAATTGTTAAGCCCCTAATCAGCAGCCTATTGAACCACAAACAAGAGTGTGACAGACCTCAATTAGGATTCCAAGCAAAGCATCAACAAAGAAGTTGATC
Source organism: Erythroxylum longipes (assembly GCA_027563885.1). Taxonomy (NCBI): domain Eukaryota; kingdom Viridiplantae; phylum Streptophyta; class Magnoliopsida; order Malpighiales; family Erythroxylaceae; genus Erythroxylum; species Erythroxylum longipes. Next base: position 1,770 of record JAOQMS010044716.1, on the reverse strand, counting down.
TTGACAAGGGTGATGAAAAGAAGGTTACATTAATTCCTACTAGCGCATATCCATATGGAAGTTCATAGCTTTAGAGATGAGAAACTTGAGTTCTATCGTTTAGCTTTGTACCGGCTAAGTTCACAAGTTAGAGATAAACGAAATTAAATTGATTTCTTTTTTTGGGTTACATTGCAAACATAGAAAGCTAATATGATTAGTATTCATTAACCAAGTTCTTCTTTTTGTAGAAGTGCAACTTAGAAGAGGATCCAGAAGATAAAAAACTTGAAGCTATAGCTAGCATACTTCAACAAGATAGCCAAGAAGCTGAAAAGGGTTTGTGTAATATATATTTCTCTTTCTCATATGTGCACCAGCATTAAATATAAGTAAGTTGTAACATTTTTTGTTTTTGTTAAGATATTTGTTACAATTTTCATTATTTAATTTGGACACTTTTGACTATTGGATCATCAAGATAATGATTAAAATCCGAATTAAGATAGGTGTAAATAAGTAACAATTCTTATTTGAATTGGATTCTTAGATAAGACTTAAAGTGAAATAGAAGTCTATTATTATTGGGACTGTATGGAGATCACGTTGGATCATTTAAGAATTTCATAAGATTGCTTGAGATGTCCTTGTGTGTGTGATTCCAAGTCTCAACTAATGTTTTAAAAACCGGACCGGACATTGCAACAGTCAAAGTAAATGTTTAAGGTTTAGAGGTTCAACCGGTAGTGAATCGCTATAAAATCGGTATATAATAAATAAGAAGTAAAAATTATGAGAATAAGTAAAAATAAAATATTTTATTGAAATAAAAAATACACCAATGTCTATTATTATATAATGAACTAATGATAAATAAATATGAGTCTAATATAAAACTTAAAATAATAATAAAAATCAAAATTGTATTTCTGAAGGAGGTTACGTCTCATCATCTCCCAAAGCTTCAAATTTTCCAATGCTATTTAAAGATTCATAAATTACGCTTTCATCTAAAGTATTTGCATCAACTTCTTCCACTGCATCAAAATAAATTACAAATTAGTAATGTATGAAATTATCCTAATACAATATAATTTAAACTTAAATATGATCAAAATAAGATATGAACGGATTATCAGTAGACGTTCTTAATTCATTCGTTGTGAAAATTGTATTTTCTTTATAAATCGTCTTTTCAAGTTCATTATAATCAAGATTAAGCGATAATTTGTCTTCTTTGATCCAAAAATCAATATTTTCAATATAATCAATATCAACCGGATCATAGGTTCTCTTCTTAATTCAAGATACACTATAAGAAAATAGTGAATTAGGGACGGAAATTACCGACGGAATCAAAAAATATTCCATTGGTATACAAAATTACCGACGGAATAAACCGACGGTCCAAAACGTTGGAGATTCGGCCGTAGCTAAATTCACTGACGGAATGTTTGTTACCGTCGGTTAAATCAACCAAAAAGTTACCGACCGTCCGATGTATTCCGTCGCTAAATTTACCGATCGGTGACTTACCCGTATGTAAATTTAGCATCGGAATATTTCTAATATAGTCGGTAAAGTTACCGACGGTAGAATTTTCCGTCGGTAAATGAGGAATTTTCCGTCAGCAAATGAGGAAATATTACCGACGGAAAATAATGTCCGTCGGTATTGTATTTAGACAATTACTGACGGAAATCTTGCATATTTCCGTCGGTAAAACTTTTATTAATTTTTTTAAAATATATATTTCCATTATATTTAAATTATAATCGTCGAACAATTTTA
>JAOQMS010044715.1:0-10002 GCA_027563885.1 Erythroxylum longipes | reverse complement strand
CCAATTTCCATCAATCCATGAAATAAATCCTCCTAAACTTGACTTAATAATTAAACTCCAATTAAAAATGATTTATCTACAAGATCACCAAATTCATTCAATTCATGCTTACTAAAATAATAACAAAAAAATTCAGGGCCCAACATTTATAGTTTGATCACTTATCTTTTCATTTATTGGTACTTTTGGAATCATTATGATTTTGTGTGATTTTGGAGTTTAGATTCCTCCTGAAAACATGTAAATTTTCCACTGTATATTAATTCAATTACTTAATTTCAGAAAAAGGTTTAAAAATAAAATATAATTAACTAAAACGAGAAAATATTACTATTTTTAGGTGTTTATGGGAATCATTATTGAAAAAAACCTGGAACAAGAAAACTTAAAGGTGGTAATAATAAATGTAAATGATTGCTAGGTTGTGGCACTAAATGAAGATGGAAATGATAAGTAAGAAAAAAATTTTCTTTTTGATGAAGATATTGGCTAAAACTTGTCAAAAGAAACCAAGACATGATAATGATAAAAGAAAATTGCTTCAATATGTATTAAGCATAAATGACAATGGGTTAGAAGATTTATGTTTTATGGATTGAATGGTGTTGAATGAAAGTTCTTATGTTATATTTATCTTTTTTGAACTTCATTGTTGTTTCTAAGCTTGATCACCATAGATGCAACCTTAGGAATCATATAATGGACTAAGAGGTGAAGTATGATTTGTGCACTAAAAAGATAAACACATTAGATTTAGAGATAAAGATATCCTGAACTAGTGTGATAACTTATAGTTACTTATTCTTAATGAATTTGACTAGTTAGGTTTCACATTGAGAGATGGTAATCAACTAGCTAGATATTCTTATATGTCTTGAGAGAGAATATATGCAAATTTGTGCAATTGTTATTACAACTTGTCATGTAATCAATTCCATAATTTATTGATCAATCTCTTAAATTGGTGAACCCCCAAAGCCCTAAGTCTAAATCATCAGATTTACTTTGTTTGTTTATTTACAGTCTTTACAATTTATTGTTTTCTTTAATCCAAACATTTTTTAAAATTTTTGTTGTTTTGGTTCAAGTAATTAGGATTAATTTAGTAGTGAGTATCTTAGTCCTTGTGGGATACGACCTTGGAATATTTGATTCGTAGGTACTAGAAACGATTTTTTGTGTTTGTAGATTTTGTCGACCAAGTTTTTAGTGTCATTGCCAGGGACTAATTTATATTTGCTACTATTAATTCTAGTTATTTTAATTACTTTAAATATGAAAATAATAATCAAAATCCAATTCTATATGAGGATGATATAGGGAATGATCAATTCAATTAAGGAAATTAAGCTAAACCGGTGGTGGTTAATCCTACGGTAAAAAGAATTAGAGATTATCAGATGCCATTTATTTTTGGCAACCCTTCTTGCATTCGATTGACTACGGTAGCAAGGAATTATGAGTTGAAGCAGATTCAACTATCTATGTTGCCACAATTTAATGGAATGCCGAGTGAAGATGCTCTAGCCTTCATGAGAGATTTTTATGCTACAGTTCAAACTCTTCCATTGAATGGATTGTCTGAAGATGAGTTAAGGCTAAGGTGTTTTTCCCATTGCATGAAGGGATTAACAAGAAACTGGTTGTTGAGCTTGGAGGTTGATTCTATTGAGACTTAGGACAAAGTAATGGAGACTTTTATGATGAGGTGGTGTCCGGCCCACAAAACTCTTGAACTAAGGAAGATGATACATTGGTTCTCGTAGAAAGAAGGAGAAAAAATTCATGAAGCATGGGAGCGATTTGATGATCTCCTTAACCGGTGTTCTCATCATGGGTTTGATACATACTCTTTGACTCAGTTTTTCTACTATGGTCTTACTGATCACAATCAGAATTTGGTGGATTTAAACACTAGTGGGAATATTAGTAACCTGAGTTCCTAATAGTTATGGAATATTTTCAAAAAAGTTATGGAGAATTCATATTGTAAGGTGAACAGGAGCAAAGCTGCTACTCTTAATGAAGTGGGATCTAGATCTAACATGGCTTACCAAGCTACTGAGATAAATAAGAAGTTGGATATGTTGATGAAAGACAACAAGTATGGTAGGGATCCTTTCACTCTTTATGGTAGATTTGGGAATACAGCAACTAGTTGTATAAAAATTGAAGCAACAATGCAAGAGAAAGAGTTGAACTATGTAAACAATGGTAGACAAGGTCAAAGATTTGATCCTTTCTCAAACACCTACAATGAAGGTTGGAAGTTTCATCCAAAATTTTCATGGAAAAATCAAGGGAATACAAACCCAATGGGACCATTTGGGTTCTAAGCACCACCAAAACAGTAGTATTCACCTCCTCCATCTTCTACACAACAACAATTCCCTTCCCCTTTGAAGAAAAAAGTGGATAGGCTTGAAGATATGTTTGCTCAACTTATGAGCAAGATGGATCAAAGGGCTCAAGCTAGCTCTCAAGCCATGAACATAATAGAGCAAAACATCCAATCCAACCAAGATGCCATTAGAAATTTAAAGGTGCAAATTAGTCAAGTGGAAAAAGAGGTAAGTGAAAGTTACCTGGCAATACTCAAGTGAATCTAAAACAAGATTGTATGGCAATTCATTTAAGGACTGGTAAGGTGTAGAAGGTGTGGTTCCTAAAGAGAATGAAGCTAAGATAAATGAAACCAAGGATGCTTAAATTATAAATTTAGATGAAGAAAAAAAGCCTAAAAAAATCGAAATAAAGAAGGAGTCTTCACCAATTTCAGAATTTTCCTTTGTGCCACCCATACCATACCCTCAAAGAGTAAAGAAGAAGCATGATGATTCCAAATTTCAGAAATTCCTTGACCTTTTTCAAGAAGATCCAAACCAACATCCCTTTTGCTGAAGCACTTACTGAGATGCCTACTTACACCAAGTTCTAGAAGGAAATCATCTCCAATAAAAAGAAGCTGGACAATTTTGTGACGGTAGGTTTAACTGAGGAGTTTAGTTCTATTTTACAAAATAAACTGCCCCCTAAGTTAAAGAATCCAGGGAGTTTCACTATTCCTTGTCACTTTGGTGCTTCTAATGTTTTTCAATGTTTATGTGACCTAGGTGCAAGTATTAATCTTATTCCTTTGTCTCTCTATAACAGGCTTGGAATTGGTAAACTCAAACCAACTAAAATTTCATTACAACTTACTTATAGATCAATTCGATACCTTATTGGTATAGTGAGGACCTACTAGGAAAAGTTGGTAAGCTTATAATTCCAGCTGACTTTGTTGTGCTTAAGACAGATTTCAATATGTAGGTTCCTATAATTTTAGGAAGACCATTCTTAGCCACTGGTGGAGCATTGATTGATGTCTCGGATGGTAAGCTGACCTTGAGAGTTGGTGATGAGGAAGAGGTGTATAACATTTTCGAAGTTTTAAAGGGATCCTCTTTCAATGAAGTCACCTATAGGATAGATGTAATTGATTCTCTTACACTTGAATTTATTCCTAAATTAATGTATGATGATATTTTAGAGACACGCCTTGATTTAGAAATAGATAAGAATGAATTGGATGATGAGTTAGTGGATTATGCATATAGATTGCAAGGTAATGGTTTTAGGTATAGACCTCAAATCGAAGAATTGGGCCCTCCTAAACCTAAATTGTTACTTCGATTTTAAGCCCACTGAAACCTGAATTAAAACAGCTTCCAATTCATTTGAGATATGCATTCCTGGGAGAATCAAATATATATCCGGTTATTATTTCTTGTTTTTTGAATTCCTCTCAAGAAGAGAAGTTATTAAGGGTGTTACGTGAACATAAATCAGCTATCGCATGGAATATTGCTAAAATAAAGGGAATTAGCTTCTATTTTTGTTCACATGATTTTAATGGAGGAGAACCACAAACCTAGTATGGAAAATCAGAGGAGACTCAATCCTAACATGAAGGAAGTTGTGCGATCTGAGGTACTTAAGTTACTTGATGCAAGAATTATCTATCCTATTTCTGATAGCTCTTCGATAAGTCCTGTGCAGGTGGTACCAAAGAAAGGTGGCATGACTATCATCTATAATGCTATAATGAGTTAATTTCCACTGAAGTTGTGACAGGGTGGAGGGTTTGTATAAACTACAAGAAATTAAATGCAACAACTAGAAAAGATCACTTTCCTCTCCCTTTTATTGATCAAATGTTGGAAAGATTAGCAAGGCATGATTATTGTTGCTTTTTAGATGGTTATTCAGGGTATAACCAAATTCCCATAGCCACAGAGGATTAGGAGAAGACCACCTTCACTTGTCCCTATGGTACATTTGCATATCAGAGGATGCCCTTTGGTTTGGGCAATGCTCCTGCCACTTTCCAACGCTGCATGATGTCCATATTCTCCAACATGATGGAGAATATAATAGAGGTATTCATGGACGACTTTTCTGTTTTTGGTTCTTCTTTTGATGCATGTTTGTTCAATCTAGAAAAGGTTCTACAAAGATATGAAGAAACTAATCTTGTGCTAAATTGAGAAAAGTGCCATTTTATGGTACAAGAAGGAATCGTCTAAGGTCACAAAATGTCAAATAATGGAATAGAGGTGGATATGAAAAAAATCACAGTCATCAATAAATTACCATCCCCAATCGGTTAGAGCAATGAGGAGTTTTCTTGGGCACGCAGGGTTTTATCAAAGATTTATAAAGATTTTTCCAACATTTCTAAACCCTTATGTGCTTTGTTGCAAAAGGAAGTCCCTTTTGAATTTACTGATGAATGTCTTGATGCTTTCAACAGGTTGAAAAAGGAACTTACCTCAACCCCTATAATGGATGCATCGAATTGGAATCTCCCTTTTGAGTTGATGTGTGATGCTAGTAATTATGCACTTGGGGCTATCTTAGGGAAAAAAATAGGATAAGAAACTACATGTCATTTATTATGCTACCAAAGTTCTTAATGATGCTCAAATTAATTACGCTATCATAGAGAAAGAATTGCTAGTAGTAGTTTTTGCATTTAATAAATTTAGATCTTATCTTGTTGGGTCTAAAGTCATTGTTTACACTGACCATTTTGCCTTGAAATATTTGCTTACAAAAAAAGACGCCAAATCAAGGTTGATCAGATAGATTTTACTCCTACAGGAATTTGATTTGAAAATTAGAGACAAGAAGGGACAATTAGAAGATGTATACCTGATGAGGAGATGCAGTCAATATTGTATCATTGCCATGCCTATCCTTATGGCGAACATCATAGTGCTAACAAAATGGAGACAAAGGTTTTACAATCCTGCTTTTATTGGCCTACTCTTTTCAAAGATGCTAAAACTTTTGTTATGACATGTGATAGGTGTCAAAGAATAGGGAACATCGATAGGAAGCACGAGATGCCTCAGTTAGGGATTTTAGAGGTTGAACTCTTTGATGTATAGGTTTTAGGATTTATGAGACCGTTTCTAGTATCCTTTGGTAATGAATACATCCTTATAGTGGTTGATTATGTATCCAAATGGGTGGAAGCCATAACTTTGTCAAACAACACTAGAGCAAGTGTTGTGAAATTTATCAAGAAGCACATATTTTCAAGATTTGGAGTTCCAAGAGTTATAATCAGTGACAATGGGGTGCATTTTCAAAATCATCAATTTAAATCTCTTTTGGTGAAATATGGGGGCCATTTTAAGTTTTGAACCACTTACCACACTCAAACTAGTGGGCAAGTTGAGGTGTCTAATAGGGAAATCAAGCAAATTTTGGAGAAAACTGTTAATACCTAAAAAAAGGATTGGGCATTAAAGCTTGATGACGCTCTTTGGCATACAGGACAACATATAAGACTCCTTTGGGCATGTCCCCATATAGGTTACTCTTTGGGAAATCTTGCCACCTTTTGGTTGAAATTGAGCACAAGGCATTATAGGCAATTCGGAAGTTGAACTATGATCTGGACCTTTCATCGTAACCAAGGTATACCCACATAGAGCCGTGCAGATTGGAAGGGATGAATAAAAGCCCTTTATGGTCAATGGGTAATGAATCAAGCAGTATTTTGAGGGAGAGAAGATCGGATACATTTCCACTATCACATTCCAAAATTAACATCATGGTGGCCTAGTTTAGCTAAGGATATTAAATTTAGCGCTTGTTGGGAGGCAACCTAATGTTTCTAACCCTTTTTGTTATTTTAGTAATTTCATTTTCTTTTCATATCTTCTTATTCTAGTTTACTGTGTGTTGCATATGGTTAATGTTTATGAGAAATCCCAATTACACCTCCTAATAGCATGAGGAATAGCGTGATCATAACTCATCGATTCCAGAGGTAAAACCCATGTTAAGTGTGGGGGAGGTAATTTGCAATGTCTCTTTATTTCATTCAATATTTTTACTATTTCCATTCATACATCATGCATATAGTCTTATGGTATCATTAAGTAGTTAGAAGGAGACAAATAAGAGTGAACTAAGTGAGATGGCCATAGAGTCACAGAGACGATTTGTTCAGCAGACATGAAGTTCGCTCAACAGACTCAGAAATGTCAACGAAGCTTAGAAAATAAAGAAGGTTTGTTTAGCAAAAATTAAGTCCACCCAACAGAATCAGCACTTTCACTGTAACTAAAGAAACCTGAGAATGTCCATGTAGCGAACATGAAGTCCGCTTAATGGACATTACTTATACTCACTTTTAAAAACCATTTTCCCTGTTCTTTCCTGCATTTTCCCCCTCATTTTCTTCTTCCAACCTTCACACCCATATTTCCTTACTTTTTCTTCTCTTCTTTTCTTCTTCTCTTCCCTTTGACAGCAACACCTCACCACATTCCAACCTACCCAAACCTTAGTCTCTTAAATTGTCCTTTGGTTGCTCCCTTCTACCACGATATTGCCACCACAACTCCTATTCGTGATTTTAGGGGATTATCCACAATCTTCACTTTGATTTGGAATGGGTAAGTGTTCTTTCACAACTATGGAAAGCGTGGATAACATTTTGATTGATGCTTGAAATCCATACGATTTTGGTTGATTGAGATTTTATATTGAGATTGAGATTGCTATTAAGTGTTGAGATTGCTAATTTGTGTTTTTGTTGAGACTGCTGGGTTGTGTTTGTGTAGAAATTGTTGGTTTATAGTTAAATTGAGATTGATTTTATGGTTGAGCCTGCAATTGTTTTGGTTCTGTGTTGTTGCGATTGAGTTTGTGGTGGAGAATTGCTGATTGGTTGTTCAGGATTGAGCTCTGTCTTGTTGAGATTATAACCGGTTGTGTGGCTATCATTCAATGTAGCAAATTGCAAGGAAGAGTACTGCTCAATCTTCTAGAGCTGCTAAGGGTAAAAATTTGGTCGCCGAAGCAGAGGAACCTGATTTTGATCAAGCTCTATTCCTCAATGAGCAATGTGTAGCTTAGTTTAATAAGAAAAAGAGCAACAAATTTGTGATTGAAGTCTCAGTTGAAGCGAGTATTGATGAAGCATACAATGTGAGGGCAAACTTGGACAAATTTCAGTGGGACAAACTGTTGAACCTCAAACGTGTATACTACCCAGTCACAGTGAAACAATTTTATGCCAACCTTAGTGCAGTAGCTGATAAACAACCTCCGGTGCTCACTTCTCGAGTTAATGGGAAAGTAATGGTCATAACAGAAGATCTTATTAATGGACATTTAAAACTGCCAGTGGGAGGCCATGTTCCATCTTTTGATAAACGGGCAAGATGTACAATTGATAGTCAATGGGATAAATCCAAAGCTATGTCTTGACTTAGGATTAGAGCCACTATGTGATGCACAAACTAGCGCACATTTATGCATTCCAATTCCCTTCATATTGACTCTAGATTGGTGGCATTCCTGCTTGCTGATAATGTAATGCCTAAGGCTAGTGATTCAGGGTACCTCCATAATGACGACTTGTACATTTTGGACAAGATGTTTTTCCTGGATGACTAATTCTAGGGCATTGCTATTACCCAAATGATAATGACTTCTATATGGCAAGTAGTCCATCACTAGGCTGAGACGAAGACGTTTGTGTTTCCAGTGTTATTGAGCCAACTATTTTAGCATCTCAAGGTCCTCAAGAGAAATGAAGAAGTGACCTATACTATTGATGTGGATGTCATTAATGTCGATAAAATGAGGGAATTCAACTATAGAGAAGATGCTCCTAATAGGTAGGTTAACCCCCATCAAGAGAGGGACAATTCGAACACACCTGCTGCACAGCAATCTGGAGCTAATCTAGTCCCAGGGGATAATCAGATTCTGACTCAGTTACAAGAAGTTCGGGCAGAAGTTAGCAATCTTTGAGCTAAAGTAGGAAATCTCGCGGCCTCATAAACTAGGTTTGAAAATATGTTGAGGGCTTTCTTGGAGCAATAATCACCTTCTTCGGGATAGTGATACTATAAGATCCTAGGATTGCATGTGCATTTTCAATTTCTTGCATTTAGCTTCGCACTTTATTTTAATCTGACCCTATATTTTATTTTGTTTCTTTCACTTTGGCAAACTGTGAGGATAACTTTAGTGTTATTTTGTCCTATCTCCATAATTTTTTCATATATAGCTAGATAGGAGATAGGAATACAAAGTGCGAAATTTGGTTTCTTAACAATGCAATTGGTTATTTCGGGGGGTTTCTTTACCCTTACTCCTTATTCTGTCCTTCGCATTATTCTTTTTTTTAATCTTACCCAACATTGAGGACAATATTGATTCTAAGTATGGGGGAGGATAAATTGATGATTTTGCATACATTATTGTGCATTGAAGTATCTTACAATTTATCTTACAATTTCCAAAAAAAAATTAAAATTAACCTTTGTTTTGGATAATTTTGCAAACTTTTATCATGCATGTTTGCATACTTAGACATCTTTCACATTTTAATTGTCATTATAATCCAATTTAATGAGTTAATTATATTATGTGATAGATCTTAAATAAGATACATAATATGATTAAATTAATTACATACTTTGTCACAATTGGATGTTACAATGTTAAATTGATTGAATGAGCATGCTATTGAATGAGTACACATAACCGAGTGAGCTATTTTGAGCCTAAAGGATTGCACCCAATCCTATTTTTCTTGTGAGTGATATAATTTTCTCTTCTATGTATGTTTACTTCCAAAACTTGCTTTGCATCTTTCCGAGGTTACATAATCATGCTATGGTATGTTCATGAAAGTGATAAAAGGAACTAGGATTAAGCTTGAGCCAAATAGCCAACCCTTTTTATATATCAATCCCCTGGTGAACCCTTTGTGCCTATTGATTGTATTTGAGCCTTTTTCTTCGTAAAACTATTCCAGAGAACCTTGAACCAAGAAAAACATATTTACCCTTGTTCTATGGTTAGTAGAGCTATAAATGTTGTGCATTCAATACTCTTATTTAAAGGTATACAAAGGAAGAAATGTGGGGGTCTTTTCTACAGAAATTGAAGGAACATGCTGAAAATAAAATAAAATAATGTGAAAAAGTGAAAGAAAAAAGAAAAGAAAATTTGGCATCTAAATGGTATTTTTGAAAAGTTAGGCATGCTCACTTCAGATTGTAAGGTTAAAGAATGATGGAAATTTTGATAATAGAGTTGGTGGAGTTTCCTAAGTATTATGGTTTTTGGACAATTTCTCAACGAAGTTTGCTAATGATGATTGTAATATTTGTAGTTTATGCTCTACCAATTATTGAATGTTTGAATTCTTATCCTTTCTTTCTTAGCCTACTTTACCCCTTGGTCCTATTACCAATGTTGCGAATACCGTACCGAATTCGGTACCGGATTAAGTTCTGGAACAGTACTGTACCGGTACCGATCAATACCGGTTACAGTTTCGGGTAAATTTTTATATTTATAAAATAGTACCTGAAATTTTTAAAATTTTGTAAAATAGTCCACGGATATATTGTATAGTTATATACTGTACAGTTTACTGTTTACAAGTTTACATCAACCCTATTTCCAAAAATCATAATA
>JAOQMS010044714.1:0-10002 GCA_027563885.1 Erythroxylum longipes | reverse complement strand
GTAAACTTTGTATTTTGGATTATGATGTAAGGGGGCTCGAAATGCCCACTAAAGCGTTGTAAAACTCTTATTTTTTTGATGTTAATGAAATACATATATTATGTTTTGTTCATGATTTCCAAAGTCTTTATATTGCATTTTCAAGCTTTTCATAGGGGTAGAATTTGTGTATTAGATTCAGGGAGAAAAATATACTAATCTATATAGAACTAGACAAAGTCATCTTCAAGAAAGTTGTAGTTTATCCTCTTAGCTTTCCAACGCTATAAGGTATGTAAATTTTGGGTATCAGAGTTGAGAGATATGAGCATTTTAAGTGGTGATGTTGCATAGGAGGTATGCACATGACAGCTATGGTGAATGATGAGAGTTTATGTATGTGATGACATCATTTCGTCTGTAAGGATGCATCATCTGTAAAGATGCATCTTCTGTAAAAATGTATCGTCTGTGATGATGTCACTTCGTCTGTGATGACTTCATTTTATCTGTAAGGATGCATCGTCTGTAAAGATGCATCTTCTGTAAAAATGTATCGTCTGTAAAGACGAATCATCTGTGATGACATCATAGGGTCTTAAGCATTGCATCATCTTAAGTTGACTTTGCTTCGTCTTAAGTTGATCCTCTCCGTCTTAAGTTGACTTTGCTTCATCTTAAGTTGACCTGCTCCGTCTTAAGCGTTACATCGTCTTAAGTTGACTTTGCTTTGTCTTAAGTTGACTCGGGCTTTGTCTATGTTTTGTTTCGTCTGTATGTTGTTCCGTCTGCCCACTTCGCTTTGTTTTTTTTTTTCAATTTGTCTGCCCTCTTTGCTTCGTCTGTTTTTTTTTTTCAATTCGTCTGCCTTTGTGCTTCGTCTGTTCCTTGCTTCATCTGCCTTTGTGCTTCGTCTGTCTTTTGTTTCGCCTGCTTAAGACGGGCTTCGTTTTGTCTCCGAACAGTTGGGCTCCGAAAATTATGTCTTGAATTTTGGTATGATTAGATTCCAATTAGTGGTTTGGAATTAATTGTTATTAATTGGGAGAGTGATGAATTAACATGTACATTTGGGCTACGAAAAATGCCTAATGGTAGGATAAATTGATACATGAAAACTTAGGATTAATCCTATAATTGAGTGCATTTGGCATAGATTAATGAGTGACAAATGTACTAATAATTAATTGACAAATGGACCATTTAATGTGTGACAAGTAGATCAATAATTAGGAGACATATGTACTAATTAATTGGTGACTAATGGTAGCATCTTAAGGAAATTAGTGGAAGCTTATTAAGTAGACAAATGGGATGCATGGTATATAACATATGTCTTAGTTTAATGAAGACACCTAGCAAGTGATGTAGCAGGTTTTTGTAGCAAAGTTTTGCTGCTCCTTTCCTTTGTTTCCTTCTCTGAAAATTGCTCCTACTTTCTTCTCTGTATTTTTCTTGAACCTTAGCCAAATTGCTACACCAAAACTAGCTTTTTACCTTACACAAAATAGCCAAGAAACTAGCCCAAAGTGATTTTCATTTTACCGTTGCAATCAACCTGTTTTCACCTTGAGTTTGTGTTGATTTTTGCTTACCTAAAGGGATAGGTTAATCTACAGTTTTGAACTGAATTGGAAGCTTAATAAGTATAAATTTGATCTCTATGGCATGATTAATAGTATGAGAATGATGCTTGAATTAAATTGAAATGTTGCGATGTTCTGATGATGTGTGCTGGAATATGCTAGATGAACTTGGATGTTTTTTATGCTTGTTCTTGGTATATGAAAATCGTGGGTTATAGTTTGATTCATGGATGATTTATATCTGGATTTGAAGTATAATGAAGGTGGATTTATGCTAAAGAAAGATGGAAATAAAGTGTTCTTGAATTAAGAAAGAACTAGAGCAATATACATGATAATGTGTGATAATTTATGGTTTGATCTTTGATGCATGAAAGAAGTGATTTGTGAGCTATTAATTGAATAATTTTAAACTCGAATTGGAGAGGTTATTGATGAGGAATTGGAGTATGATTCAGGGCTAATAGAGGTATAATTGATGAACTATGAAGAGGATGTTTTAACTTTGGTATAAAGATGTCAAAATCTCAAAAAACTAATGAAGGAAATAGATGGGGACTTTCGAATAACCTAACCCATGATCATGGGAAGCCATACACGATCGTGGGAATTGCATGGCAGTGAAGAAAAAGTTCTTTTATGTGATTCTTGAACCAATTAAGGTTAAGGTACTTAACTATAATGCATTTGGACTTGATTTAACTATGATGCATTTGGATTTGATTGGGGCTTAAAATGAACCTAATTTGATGTTGGAAAAGTTGGTTAAATGGTTGATAAGTTTTGATTGATAATTGATGTTATACTTTAAGGAAAATATTTTTTGATAACAATTTAACTAAATTTGTAATGGAGTGGTAAAGGAATGAAGATGTTTTTATAAATATGAATGTATTCCAAATGATATAAATAATGCATTAGGAATGAATGAATGAGAATTGGGAATTATATGAATACTTGTAATGCTAGAAAAGAGTAGTAAATGTATGGTTAACGAATTGAGCATGATCAAGTGTACTTAAGGTAATAACCTAATTGCAAACTAGCTATGTACAAGCTAAGATGTTTAAACGATCATAAATTGTGATTAAGGAAAACATACCCGAGAAAGTCATTGAACATGCATTGAATATAAACATATATATGTGCATGATTGAATATGTATTTGATTGATCTAATTTGTAATGTGAATTATGTGTGAATTGTATGATTTTATACATTCGAGATGAACACCATCATTCCGACATTGCTGGACCATCCAAACAATAGCGTATACTAGAGCATATGGTGAATAACCTAGATGTTCTCACTATAATTGTTTTATTTATGTTTAACTCCCAGTTATTGAACTGTTAATGACATGATTGTGATAATTCTGGACATTAATAGTTCGAGGAGTTTAATATTTGGGAATGTATTGGGAGTGTTTTATTTGCATATGATTTTGAAATATTTCTAAATACTCAACATAAGTGTTGAATGCCGGACTTAGGTTCGATGAACATAAGACTTTGACTGTGTATCCTGAATAATTGTTATTTATAGTTATGATTTGATGCATCACTTTAATATCCATGATCAGATAAAGGCGTTATGACCAGAGTAGCCAGTTTAAAAGAGCTCAAAGCTCAGAAATCTGCATGTAGAGCCTGGCTCCGTGATTAATGAAAGAGCCACAATAGGTACGGGACAGTATATGAAAGAGCCTGATACCCACAAGGGATATGGAACAGTGAAAGGCCCTCGATCACAACGAATAAAAATGAAAGTGGAGTCTCATATGCATCTACATTTATATTTATACACGATTGTGCATACAATTCTGAAATTGTGATGATAAAGTGATATGCCATATATTTGTATTTGTGGATAATGTGATTGATTGGGATAAATGTTCAACTTATGCTTGAAAAGAGTATATGAAATGTTTAACATTCATTATGTCTTATTGAGATGAGGAATGTTGTGAATTTGGTTATTTGTGAGATATTTGTGTATTTGACACGAGTGAGCTCATCAATTATAGTTCGCTCACTAATTTTGCAAAACTCATAAAAATTGCAATGTTGATTTTCAGGTACGAGAAAGGAGACTTAGCCTCTAAGATATTCTAGAACAACATTTTAGATTAAGAAATAACTGAAAGGTCTATCAGCTAATGTTTGAGAAATAGTAGACTATTTTTATGTAGTTTTCTTACGTTATGTAGAACTTTTGTATAAAAAGTTGTAAACTCTTAAATGTTTTGATAATGTAAATTTTTGTTTAAATGACTATAGTGTAAATCATGTTTACAAATGAAATGGGAAGTTGAGTTTTTAAGTATTATGTTGTTCTGTATGATACCATATAAGAGAACATGATTACTCTAATATGCCATTGTCATAAGTTATGTTCTTGAATATCCTCTGGATGTTCAGGTATATACTCTATGGTAGTGGGGTGTTACACCAGCTAATGATGGCAAGGGGGTTCATAAATTCATCAAGTAGATCTTTACTAGATTTGGGGTGCCTAGAGCAATTATAAGTGATGGAGGCAGCCATTTCTGTAACAAAACATTTGAGGCTCTTATGAGAAGATAAAATGTTCATCATAAAGTGGCTAACCTTTAACACCCCAAAACTAGTAGGCAAGTGGAGGTAATAAATAGAGGGTTGAAGAAAATTTTGGAGAAAGTAGTAAGCACTTCAAGAAAGGATTACGCTTTAAAGCTAGATGACACCCTATGGGCTTACAAGACAACTTTCAAAACACTAATAGGTACCACACCATATCAACTTGTGTATGACAAGGCTTGTCATTTACCATTGGAGTTGGAGCATCGGGCCTATTGACCAGTAGGAAGTTGAACATGGAATGGAAGCTAGCATGTGAGAAGAGATTGTTACAACTTGATGAATTGGAAGAGTTGAGATTTGAAGCTTATGAAAATCCCAAGTTGTACAAAGAAATATAAAAAAAGTGGCATGATGCTCACATCAAAAAGGAGTTTAAGAGTGGAGACTTGGTGCTTTTATTTAATTCATGACTTTGGTTATTCCTGGAAAGCTCAAGTCAAGATGGAGTGGACCTTTCAAGATTCTTCAAGTGTTTCCCGATGGAGATTTGGAGATGGAAAATGACAAGGGTGAAGCATTCAAAGTCAATGGTCTTAGATGCAAGTCATATTATGGAGGGACATATTCACAAAAAAGGGAAGCCATATTTATCCTTTCTTCACTTTTTTCATCAATGCATGAGGAATGGTCAAACTAATGACCTTAACTTAGCATGTTTACCTTTCTTTTGCTTGTACTTGTTTATTTGTTTGATTTATTTATTTGGTTGTGATTATGTTTGATTTGAGTGTGCTTGGTGTTTATTTGGATTTTGTTTGAGTTTTAACTTATTTCTCTTCAAATTTCTTATTGGTTGGGTGATTTTGATGTGTTTGCAGGTTGTTTAAATGTTGAGAATGTATGTTAAGCTTGGAAGAGGGCTAAGAAGTTAGAAAAATTAGAGTAACCCATGACCGTAGGAATTGGTATGCTTCCCACGACCATGGGAAGGCTCTCTAGAAAGTTTCCAGAGCCTTAACTTATGATCGTGGTAATGAGGTTGTTTCCCACGACCATAGGAAGGCTCTCCAGAAAGTTTCTAGAGCCTTAACCCATGATCGTGGTAATGAGGTTGTTTCCCACGATCGTAGGAAGGCTCTCCAGAAAGTTTCTAGAGCCTAATGATAGTGATTCCCACAATCGTGGGATCCATCATCTAAAAAAATTTAAATTCCCCCCTTTTCTTCTTCTTTCTTCATTCTTCAAATTTTCACAATCTCTCTCTCTACAAACCACGATACCCACTCTCCTAACCTCTCCAATCCTTCATCTTTCACTCAAATCTTGGTATTTTCTTCACTTCTTCCATTAAATTTTCATTCCTTTACACTTATTTCACATTAATCTCTCAAGAGTCCAAGGATTTGGTAAGATTTTCTCTCTTTCTCTCTAAAAATCGTGCTCACCTTTCTCTTACTTATTTTTGCAAATTTTTGTCTCATAATGGCTCCAAAGAAGCTTGCAACCCAGAAACCAATCGACGAATTGCACCTTCAATCTCCAAAGAAGGTAAACCTAATTTGGTGGCCACTTTTCATGCCCCATTCCCTATTTTTTTGGAAGATAAAGGTATGTGATATCATGACTTTAAAGATAGAGAATTAAGGTCTCCCAAATACTTTGATTTTGAACTGTTAGAAACTCTAGGATTAAGGTGAAACGTTGAGATATTATCTACGAATATTGGTTAGGGACGGTTAATTCATTGTGATGTGCCAATATATCCTATGATGACTGTCAAATTTTTCACCACTATGTGCTACAGTCCTAAAATGGATACATTCTTGTTTAGGATAGGTGATCATGTTTATAAACTTGATTATACTGTCATTTGTGCACTTTGATTTATCAAACACTAAAGTTTTGGATGATCATGATGACTCTTTTGTGGATGATTATTGGAAAATTCTAATGTGTGAAACAAATTTTGACTCTAGGAATGCACCAAATACATTAATTCGTAGCACCGAGAACTTACTTCTTCATAAGTTTATGTGCTTAATGGTTTTTCGCAAAACTGAAAGTAATAAGTGCTCGGCTAAGGAACTTTTCTTCCTTTGGTGCATGGATCGAAAAATCAAAATAAATATCCCTTATTGGATTTTTCGATCTATTATTAGTTGTTTTAATAAGAAAAACTCTTATTTTGGCATGTCATATATTGTTACTACTTCGGCTTTATTTTACAATCTTGATGAGGATAGTGTGCGTATGGCTAGATATGATGTTTTTGATGTCCCTTATTTGAGACACTTTGAAATTTTGGAGCCCCATTGACAGTTGTGTTTTGTATAATGTTTTAAGGTGTAATCTGCTAAGTATTTAGCGTTAAATTGAGAGTTAAGTGAGTATTTATCTGTTAATTAGGTTAGTTTGTGTGTTTATGTTTTTTTATGGTTAGTGTCAATCTTTGAGCTTAATTGTTATATTTTTGAGGTACTTTGATGTGTGTGTTAGTGTTGTAAGGTAAACAGGAAAGAACGATGAAGATTTGAAGAGTTTCGGGCTAAAACAAATAGGCCATAATCATGCACAGTGGCCACAATTGTGACAGAGAAGGAAGAGCCAGAAGCAGCGAGGCCACGATCGTGCACCAGGAGCCATGATCATGACAGAGAGCGCTAAGTTAGGCCACAATCATGCAGTTTAGGCCACGATCATGACAGAAAGGATAAATCACTAGGCACGATCGTGCCCTGCATCAGGCTGACACGAAATCTCAAAATTTGAGTGATTTTTTGGATCGTTTCGACCCCCAAGTTTAACCTAGGGATACTACAGAATAAGTAGTACACTACAAGACAATTTCCAGCAGTCATTAGAAAGCTGAGAGAGTCATGAAAAAAGAGCAAAATTCTTCCAAATCAGAGAGAGACCTAGAGAGAGATCAAGAGATTGAGGAAGGAGACGAAGTAAGAGATACACGGAGATGTGCTAGGTGCGAAGTACTTCCCAGAATAGATAGTTTCCCATTGTTGCGGCTTCTGAAATTCCATTCCCAACAGTATTTCCATTTATTTCAGTTTATTTATGTACAGAATTGAAATAGGTGTTGAGATTCGTTGTGTTGGATGTTGAGTTTATGTTTATACTCACCTTCGGATTTTGACTCTTGAGATTAATAAAATTTATTCGATTGTTCTTTTTTATAAAGTTGGTTATGATTTCAATTTTGTTCTTAATAGTTTGACAACAAACTGAAACGATGAGCTGGGTAAAAATCATTGATTTGGGCTAATGAGAGTTAAGTGAATCGATAGGTAGAGAATTGAGTCAAACCGGTAGAGTCATCTAACGAGAGATCGAGTATAGATTCCCAGTAGGTTAATAGGATATTTTAGAACTAATTTAGATTTTAGACCAATTGCAGATTGAGAGATCGCAATTCTCATAATTTAAATTAGGGGTTACTAATTAGGGTTAAAAATTATAACTTGAGAGAGAGTAATTCACCCTAGGACCTCCAAGACTTGTTAATTCAATAATTGCATAATTGGTTAGGTTTTCTTAGTTTCCAATTAAAATCCCCTTTCTCTCCCTTGGTAAATTCTAGGTCAATTTTGGGTTGGGCTGTGATTTTGTTATTTTTTTTACTCTTCGGCACTTTAATTTCTCATATTGATTGTTGATTGATTCAATTTCTGCATTAGTTGTTTAATTAGGTTAATTGGAAACTTAGGTTCCCTTAGATTTTAGGACTAGTTCCCATCCTCGTAGGATCGACAACTTAGGTACTACGCAAACGACTAGTACGCTTGCGGAATTGACCAAGGTCAAAAGTAGTAAAACTTAGCACGTGTAAACTTGAGCGAACAAGTTTTTGGTGTCGTTGTCGGGGAAGGTGAAATTTAGTTTTTTAAACTAAGGCATTTTGCCACTTCCTTTTGTTTTTAAATTAGGTTTTTTAAAAAAACAATTAGGGGCATAAAGTAGAGACACACCAAGACATCTTAGAGTGAGAATGTGACATCTAAAGAGTTGAATGCTAAAAAGAGATAAAAAGAACAGTCATGGAGGATGCGTATTATATGGAGCAAAGGATGTTTGCAAAATTCAAAAAGCCCCAATTTGGATGGGGCAATCATCATCTTTATAGTAACCCATACACTTCGGGGTGGCAGAACCACCTAGATTTCTATTGGTCAAACAATGCAAGCACTCACATGAGACCTCAAGACCTATTTGAATTTCAACATGATGAATTCAATTCATAGGATTCCAAGCTGGACAAAGTCATGGATAAGTTCACAGATATGGAAGAAAACCATAAGAGATTGGAAGAGAAGTTTGAGCCAGTAGCAGAAGATCACACCTCTTCTATTCACAATCTAGAAGTTCGAATAGGCCAGCTTTCCACCAAATTTTGTAGGTAAACTGTGAAAAACTGTCTACGCAGCATGAGAACGAATTCAATAGAGCCATACCAGGCTATCACACTTAGGAATGAGGTAGAGCTAGAAGAACCAACGAGAGATTAAGCTAAACCTAACCTTATAGAAGACTAAGAAATCAAAGAAGAGGAAGAAGAAAATAATGTCAACCCTGCCTTTTATCCACTAGTTTTTGATATACCATATGTGACAATCAAAAAATCTTGGGGAAACATTCAGGAAAAGAACTCTATCTTTTGGATAGATGATGATCAAATGACATTCAACATGAATGATGTAATCAAGAATTCGCATATTAGTAACTCATTTAGGTTAATTGATGTTTTCAAATCTTCTGACGAACAAAAGGACAATGAATAGATGATAACAAACATCGAATTGGAAGAAACTATGATAGTCTTTGTTCATGAAGTGGAAGGAGTAAAGGAGGCGAAGGTGATGAAGGAAGAAGGAGAGCAATTCACCTTTGTACAAGACAAATTGTTAAATTCAATGGAAGATTCAGGGAGTTTCGTTAGTCCCCATTTTATTGACAGTCTGTTAGTGAAAAGGACATTACTGAAATTAATTGGTTTTCATAATTTTATAAATATTGTCCTTTTGATCATCTTGCAATTTTTAGCTTACTCACGAGCTATAAAATTGATGTTAAACGAAAAGGGTGGAAGCAAGCCACTCATAATTGATCCTGGTCGAGTCTTAAAGGATGAAGGTCAAGCTAATGACCATAAATTAGGACGTTTAGTAGTATATTTAAATTGTTATGTAGTTAGGGTTTTAAATTCTTAAATAAGTGATGAATAATTTGAAACGGTTTGGAGTGCTAATTCTTTTATTCTTTTGACTCACTTATAAGATAGGGAAACATTTTTGATGTCAAACTGATTTGGTCTCAACACTATAGCCATCACCACCTCTTTCACCATAAACGATTTCGTGTTCTAACCCTTTTTATTTCTTTTTGTGTTGGTATTTTCTTCTTCTTTTGTATATTTTGTTTATTTCCCCTAGGTGTGTGCTCTCTTTTCACATTGAGGACAATGTGTTGCTCAAGTGTAGGGAGGGATTCTATGATTTTTCTTTTGAATGTGATTTTACATACTGTATAATAGTAGTGGGTTACAATTTGTGAAGTGTGTGAATGTGTTAATGGCTTAGATTGAATGAAATTTATTTAATTTTGGCACATAATTTTTCAATTTGTGAACGATCATTAGTGTTAGACCCTGAAACTTTTCTTAGAAAATTTCGAGCAGTACATGATAAGTGTGGATAGCTTCATGTTTTGCTTTGGTGATTTTGGTAGTGAGAGATTATGAAATGGGTAGAATTAGGTGAAAGTGATGAAGAACACGTATATACATATATATATATATATATATATATGTATGGTCTGTTATTGATGTTCATGATTAATCATGGACTATAATATCTTTATAGATGATA